>JAUPMG010277921.1:0-14941 GCA_031762675.1 Pachysandra terminalis | reverse complement strand
ACAATCCACGACTATGATCAGTTTCCCTGTTGTAAATTAGCTACAATAGAGAGAGAGAGAGAGAGAGAGAGAGAGAGAGAGAGAGAGAGAGCAGTAGCAATCTGAATCAACAACTTAAAAACACAATTTCTTCAAACAATCAGCAAGATATAGAACTTTTTACCTCGGCAATCTCAACAACTCCAGCCGGGTCGAAGATCTGGGCTAATTTCTCACTGTCCATATCATAAGGTAAATTACCGACGAAGAGCTTCGCCTCTTCCGGCGGCTCTGGATAAGACCCACCATCGTTCTCATCTACAAGTCCATCTCCAACGCTCTCTTCACCGTCTTCAGCGCCACTGACCTGTGTCTCCTCTCGTCCTTCACCTTCCCACTCCTCACTCTGTTGATTCTCCCAGTTCAACACCTCTTCCGCAACTTCCTTCTCTTCCTCTTGTTGAGCCCAGTCGGAGGTCTGCGCAACGAGAGATATTACAGTCGATGATGAATTTCTCTTTTTCAGAGAAACCAGAGAAGGAAATGAAGAAGAAGAAAACGAGGAAGAGAGATGAAGAAGCTTAATGGGTTTTGGTGGAAGAGATAGAAATAGGTATGAGCTTTTAGTGGTGAAGATGGTTGGTAGAGAGGTTAGGCATCCACCAGACATGGATAACGGCTTGAGGAGAAGTGTACTTGCAGAAGACATGGTTCTCCACAGAGAGAGGATAAGGAAAATTAAGAAAAGAAGAGAAGGGTTTATAGAGAGGAGAGAATTTAAGGGTTTCTTGGCATTTAGAACGGCGGACAGTCCAAAAAGGCTATAATACTCTTCTCTGCACAGATATTTATTCTTTCTTTTTTTTTTTTTTGTTATTTGGAGTAAATAAGTAATTCTATTCGATGTAACCTAACTTAAATGCACTTCAACAAATCTCTATCCATATAGTTAATCCAAATGGTCCCATATCCAATGGACGGTCCAATTTAGTTAGATCATTTGTCCATTTACTAAAAATTGAATCGTCTCACCAGCCAACTATAGCTGGTGAAGCAGGTTAGACTTTTGATTTTCATGAATTTAACCTAACATCTTCTTTTACCAAAAAAAAAAGAAAAGAAAACCCTATCATCTTCAATAGTTTTTCATTATTAAATTATAATAATTTTAAAAATAAGAAATATAGTAAAATCAAATAACTAAAATTGTTTTAAAAATACTAACGAAACCACCTTATTGGCCGTGGACATGGGGTCCACTACCTCACAATTTGAGATGTTGGATCCTGTGTTTTTTCTGATTTGTTTTCCCCTCTTTTGTATTCAAAACTCCAGCTTTGTAATTCTTCTACTCCAAAACCAAAAGCCTTTTTCCCATTTGATGCAATTGTTTCTTTGGGTAACGAACCTAGGGCTTGTCAATGGGTCGGATCTTATCCGAATTTGACCCCTCATCCGACCCGAAAATCTTGAATAAGGTTATCCCTTTAAAATCCGACGGGTTGAATATGGATCTTAATAAAAAAAAAAAATTTAAGTTCTATGAAATCTAATTAGATATCGAATCCAAATATGATTATTTTTTTTAAAGATTCGGTCAAATTTGAATATGGATCAAGATGGAACTGATCCGTATTCGACCCATTGACAACCCTAGTGATTACCGGAGTTGTGATCCCAAATATTGTAAGAGCAAACCTGAGACATCTGGTAGGGGTAGATTGCATTTGCCGATATACCTGCACATATGTTGCGTATTAACGCATAATTACTGAGGCATTAACACAAAGTTTAAGGGAAACGTATAAAAGACTCAAAATTCTAACGACTATCACATGAACTGAAAATTTGATTTAATACATATTTGTTACATATTACCATGTGGATGATCTCTCCAACATACAATTAGCAAGAACCAGCCATGTTCAGGAAATGGAACGAAAAAAGAAACACTAAAATGTTATCCTGTAAAATGCAGATTAGTTTGAATGCTGAATCCTCAATAAACAATATCAATCTCTCTCAAGTTGCATCCACCTTGAAGATAAGGTGAAAGTTTCAATGTCAATAGCCCAACACTGGGATCATATATGAATTCCTCCTCCTCCATATCCACTCTGCATGACCTTGGTTTTATGCTAGAATATGCTCCGAAGCGACCGCAGCCTCGCCCTTTGATCCTTATTGTACATCCTGGTATATCCTTGGTGCAATTCAGATTTTCAATCGCTCCTCCAGAGTTGTACATGTCGATTAGTCCAATCGGAGCAAATTGAACGGTTTGATCATATTCCTGTTGCAAGAATTTTGTTACTATATGAGTTCATTTAAAAGACCAGGTACCGATGCAGCCGATACTATAGAAAAAAAAAGGTAACCGACTCACCCTGATTGGAGACACAGTATAAACTTCACATTCTAGAATACCCAAGGAAATCTCTATACTTTCCTTCTTTGGTAATCTGGAAAGAGATCCTGAAGTATAATGTTGTGATTGTTAGTCAACAGAAAATAGCAATGGATCAAACAGTAAGGTAGGAATAGGTTTTGAGAACCACCTGAACTGAAAGTGTAAACTGCACAATCTCCAGTCCAATTTTCACCAGCAACATCTTCAATGAATTCAACATCAAGAGGACTGACATGGCCAGATATCGGTGGAGGATTAGATCCAGCGACAGGTTCACGAGGAGCTCCCTCTTTGCATGGCCAATTTCCTGCTCCTTGGCAGTTAAAAGCACCGAGAATCCCCGACAACTTATTCAAATTCCATATCTTTAGTAGGCTGCAAGGTGTTGATCGGGATCAAGCAATAATAATAAAACACAGTAAAAAGATTATCAAAACAATGCACACAGATATCTGTGTTTCGGTAAAGCCTACGTCCACGGGAGAGACGTTTCCACTATGTCGACAACGAATTAGGGTTACAACTTATACTCTTACCCGATATATAGGGCAAATCCCCAATATACCCATTTCGCTCCACCCCATGGGGCCCCTCAGGTCCCTCCCCCTTGGATCTAGAGACTAGTGAAAGTGAGCCACTCACTATCTCTAACACAAGGGTTCATGCATATATTGACTATAGTGAGAATACTAAAATTGAAGCTATTACTCAACTCTGGAAAGGCCAAAAAGAGAGGAAAAATAATTCACCTTTTTCCATCCATGACAGGGTCCTCGAATAAACTATCCCGAGTAGGTCGGCCAGCATATCTAGCTCTTAGGACAGATCCATCAGGTAGTACTAGCTTTTTAAGGATTTTGAAATCATGTGTACCTGGTTTGTCACTGTGTAGAGCAATCATAAACAAATTTCCTCCTTACATAAAAATAAAAAAAATCAAATAAATAAAAGATATTTTCTCGTCTTTCAACTGTCATCGTGTCCCACCTTACGTATACACTACATCCACCCAATGCTCTCGCTGCACCATGGAACTCAGCCGCTGTATGGTTGCTCTGCAATTAAGAATGAAGAATGGTTAACTACTCAGTTCACAAGGACTAAAGCTTTGGTTTAAGAGTGCACGTATTTCAAAAGTGAACAGATTGACGGTCTAATTTGACTGATCTTAGTTATTTTTATACAGAAATCAATCGTCTATATAGTTAGCATTCACTTGAACGAGGACATAGCAATTGCATTCAAACTGTAAGAGCTATGTACAACATCTGCATTCAAATTATAAGAGTTATGTATCTATTACAATTCAAAGTCTGTTTATATAGTAAGAGAGACATTCAAAAAACATTCTAATGGGAGTGTCGAGTCATTCAATGACTTCAATGGTTGAAGTCAAAATATCTTTTAGGAATCAATGAGACTCAGCAGAAAGTGTGTCCGTGTGTGTGTGTGTGTGTTTGTGCATATTGAATACCATTAGTGTAGGAGGAAAAGGAAATGAAGATTGTTAATAGGAGGTACTTGCATGAAACATGTCCCAATCTGGTACCACAATCTCTCCTAAAAGAAGACTATTAAATGCCACAGAGGCAATATGCAACGTCTGAAAAGTTGGTTCTCTTGGCATGAAATCCTCCGATGCTCGTGCTACTGAGCCCTTATCTGAACTGAAAGTAACCAAATCACACGTCAGAGAAACCTGCACATAGGTATATTACAAATTGGATCTTATTGAATGATGAAATCAGGCAAACCTGTAAATGTAATCCGTATTGTGACTCATACAGCAAATTAAGTTATTGCCTTTGAAGTTCCTTGCTATGGATTCTTCAAGAGCCTGCTGGTATTGTCTAGTCAATGTAACCCGTCCACCATGTCCAGAACCTAATGTTTCTATCACGTTTTGCACATCAACCTTGACTCCATCTATACCTCTACTGGCAAGATAGCTGTGAAGATCATTGTAGAAATCGTATATTTTCGAAGGGTCTATAATCCCAACTCCATATTTTTCCAAGCTGTCCATGGCAATATCTCTAAGATTCCCTGTGTGACCAGGAGACTGAACTGGATATTGAATCTTGGGATTGTACTTTTTCATTGGATCAGATGTTGGAAGGAGTCCGCCCCAGTAACCGACTAGAGCATGCCACATGAAGACATACCTGTATTGTCAGATAATTCTCTTTAATTAGGTGTACTATAAGCATTCAAGAGAAACAATCGAACTGAGCAGCTAGATCAAGAAGTTTACTTGAGTCCGTATCCCTCTTTAATGGATTCAATGAACTCACGGAGATCGCTACATGAATCATCTGGGCCGAAGTCTTTAAACTTGCGGTTTTCCTTGATGTCTACCAATCTGGTTGCGAACCTACAAATCCATAGATCGAGCAAGTGCATTATCAGTAACATTTATGCAAATTTTTAGATTATAAGTAATGGTCTCACAGATTGTGTAGCAAATGCCAGAGGAAAAGAGCTTACTGTGTCCCTTCAATTAGTGGTTCACCTTCTTTGTGGAACTCATTTATTGTCTCTTGCCATCCATCATCTATGACTAGAAATTTAGGTGGACAGCCTCCTTGAGACAAACTGTTCAAAAACATATACAAACAAATAACTACATTGCACCTTATTAGAGGTAGTAGTCACTTTCCATATAGACACAGAAATATGCAAGTTTGTTGATTGGGATCAAGCAATAATAATAAATACAGTAAAACGAAGATCAAAATAATGCACACAGATATATGTGGTTCGGCAAAGACTACGTCTATGGGAGAGAAAAAGTTTCCACTATGTCAGAAACGAATTAGGGTTATAACTTATACTCCTACCCGATATATAGGACAAATCCCCAATATACCCTTACCGTATCGTGGGGGGCTCCATCCCTCAACCCATGGTGCTCCACTTCACTCCATCACATGGGGGTCCTCATGTCCCTCCCCCTTGGACACTAGTGAATATGAACCACCCACTCTCTAACAAAGTTCTCTTAAGTTACCTTTCAAGACCTTCTTTGATCCCTTGTGGATTAACTTCAGTATAGAAAGCATCCCAAGTGCACCATCCAAACCAATCCAAGTATGCAGGGATCTGTCATCCATTAAATCACGATAAATTGATGGTGGCAAATATGTCAATCAATCATAAATATAGTCTAAAAGACACAGGCAAGTGCAAACATATTATGTATGTAGGTAAATACAAATATAAATGAACATATATTAAGGCTGTGTTTGGAACATTGGATTTTAAAAGAAATGTAGAAAGAAATGGAAAAGAAAAGAAATGATAAGTGCTTCTTTTCAAGTGTTTGGTTAAGATGAGACATATAAAGAAAAGAAAATCAAATTCCAGCGACTTCCGATGACTTTTCAGTGAGTTATCATATATTCCGGTGAGGTTGATTAGCCGCCAAGGAAAGACAAGATATGTTGTAAGTTAGGTTGGAATGTTGCAAAGTGCTCCCCACCTTTCTTTACTTTTCTGTCAAAATCTCTACCATTTTGGAGAAAGGTTTTGATCCCAAAAGAGAAAAAATTTTAAGTTATTTTCTTTCCAAATCTCTATCTGCAACTCTCTCCTTCTTCAACCAAACAGGAGAAAGTGCTTTCTCTAACATTTTCTTTTCTTTTCTCTCAAAATCCGAGGTTCCAAATACAGCGTAAGGGTTTCAGTTTCCACTCACCTTCTTGTTCTCAATGTGTTTGAAGGTACCCTTGTGCTTCTCCAATATCCTACACACATTTACCATAAAATGCATGAGTTTAATATCATGGTCTTGGAAAGGATGTAAAATGCATACTAAATCAATCAATTAACTGAAATCTTTGAAGCAAACCTACTTGATAGAATTCTTGATGAGCTCAAATGGGTTGTCCCCTGAATTGATGAAAACTGATTCCAAAGCTTGGGAGGATTGAACATCAGGGTCCCCTAAATCAATTAACCAGTACAGATCATAAGAATTCAAACATCAGAACCCTGAAGCCAACTGCACCAGGGTTTCTATTGATATAGAACTGCTAAGAAACAACTCATAAACCATCCAACTAACCGCTTTCGATGCAGAACTGTAGCTCATTAGCCAAGTTCCCCTGCAAACTTGATCGGAATTGGCCATCCAATACCGGTAGCAACAATACATAGAAGGTGTTTTGATTAATTGTCTGAGAAAATTCATCATGGAAAGCAGAAACTTCCTTTGCTTCAAGAAGTAGCATTTGAGTCTCAATAGGAATATCCTTTCCAGATTTTCCAACCCTAGGTATCATCCACCAAATCTTGAATCTGAAGAGACACATCAATCTGTATCCCCTAGGATCCCCACGTATATAAAGCAAACGAATTATTTTTGAGATATCTTCAAAACTTTGAGATATTTGTTGTAAATTAGATGGGTTATTATGGGGTTTTTTTTGTTCTTTTGATGATTCTATAAAATTCTTATCTAACCAGTAGAATTAATTCAAACAAACACCAATAAGAGCAAGAATAATTAGATAAAAACAGAAGCACAAGAACTCACTCCAGAACTCCGAGAGTGAAAACATGGCGGCAACTGGAACTATTAGAACTAGCTCCGATGAACGCAGATCCATGAGTTGCCGGAGAAATTAGAACGTTTGCCGGAACGCCGGTCAAAACCACCTTTCCACGCACCATGAGACACCCATCTCTAACGCAAGGCACTGGCGTGATGGTCATCTCTCTTGCAGCACTACTACCACCACCACAAACCTTTTGATCAATAGAAAGAAAGAGAGATTTGAAGAAGATGAGAAAACGTTAAGAGAAGAAGAAAAGCAGGTGGATGATCTACGACGACTACCTCAACGAGGCTACTTCTTCATTCACAGGAAACTTTATACTATTTGGTTGTATCGTTTGTCTCCTTTTAGTTCTCTTCACATAGGTCCAGGGTTTGATCATGAAACTACCAAGCTGGCCTTGTCTTGTTCTTGTCCAATCCATGGCCCAAAACTGAAAACTGCCTCGGTGGTTAGGGTCTTGTTTTGTAAATTAGAAGGATGACAAGTGCACTTTTGTCATATCGTTCCTCGATCAAGAAACACTGCTTAGGAACTCGATGCAGTAGATGGTTCTGGAAACTTCGAAAGGGGATGAGTTAGATGAGGCCGTCTGATTAGGCGATGACTAGGATCAGATGATCTTTTCTGACATTGACTTGTTGAAAATGCGCACCTTGACCTCAGTGCGTGCTTATCCAGTCATTGTCGGCTACACGGCCACTTGACAAAGGAAATTTCTTACAAGTTTGTTATGTTTGACGTGTCATGGATAGGATCTTTGGGAAATGGGATCACGTGAGGAGTCCAATTCTCCAGACAATTGGTCTGGGCCCAAGTGAAGTGACTCACGGGGTGGCAACGGGTCTGGCATAAGCGGTCTCGGGTCGGGCATGTATTTCCAATATTAGTACTACTTATGTGTGTCCAAACCCGGCCCGGTCCGGCCCGATGTTCAGGCTCAAAGGTATAAGCCCGAGCTTGATATATTAAAAATGCATCAAGCCTGAATCCAGTTCGGCTCGATTCTATAAATTCAAATGGTTTACTGTTTTAAATTAAAAATTATAAGGATATGTCATAAATACCTACAAAAAAAACTAAAAAATTTTAGATTTATAATATATTAGATTCATAAAATAGTATGACTATATAATGAAAGTAAGACATATGTATTAATATTATAATATTTATATGTATGCAATATAAAAAAAATAGTAATTATATGCAATGCATAGGTCAGGCCGAACCCCACCAATCTAATGCCTAAACCCATCCAAGCATAGGACCGGATTGGTCAAGCTGGGCAGGTCACCCAGCCCATTGCCCCGTTGCCATCCCAAGTAGGAGCTGGTAAAAAAAAAAATTGTGCCTTACAGAATATTTGTTATGTATCTCAACATCATTCATCAGGATATATATGGTGATTGGTGGAATCCAAACCTACAAAACTAACATATCCTGATTTAGATGGTGTTATGGTACATAATAAATATCCGTTTGAAGATAGAAACTTACATGTTCATCATTATCAAACACTATGGCTTAAAAAACAGCTTTAAATAAGCTATATATATTCCAATAAGCACTTGACTAAACAGTGCCAAACGTAGCTTAAACTTTGAAATCAGTATATATATAAAACCTTATACACGGCTGGAGCCTAAACATATATATATATATATATATATATATATATATATAAAACCTTCTAAGCATGCACGAACCTAATCCACTTAGAGAGACTAGGGATTGCACCATTAACGACTGTGAGCATATAATAACCAGCAGGTGCAACATTAGGTGAAGGAGGAGCCTCTAGAGTTGCATTCACCCAACCCCCCTCCAATCTCACCATGTTTTTGGTCCTGAGCCTCAACATCCTTTGGTTCATTGACACTGAGTGCGTTGCGAAGGGCGGCGCGTACACACTAAACTTGACCACCTCGCTTGGTTTCCCAGCAAGCCAAAACCGAACCGCAAACTCTTCACCATACCCGACTCCATACCCGCCATCATTCCCATAGTGTATCGACACATTTCCGGGTCTCCTGTCGTGGAAGACCCGCCCCATGTAGTGAGGAACAAAGGCTTGTAACCTCAATTCCGTAGGGTAGGCTACGTTACTAAAGGTATACCTATTATTAGGGTTACCTCCCGCAACTAGGACCCTCCCATCTGGAAGAAGAATAGCTGAAGAGTGATACATTCTTGCTATTTTTGTCGACTTCAGTACTGAAAATCTCCTGCCTAGTGTTTTCTTCGGTTTGTAGAGGTAGGGTTGCAGAGAAGCATTCGCCGCTTTGCTCCATCCCGCACAACCGTGCGTTGCACCGTTGATGATCAATATATGACCCGTTGGGAGTATCAGCATGTCGTTTAAGAGACGTGGACCCGGCATGTTTTCCATGGCCCACTTGTGTCTCCTTCCTGTGATCACCATTCTTCCACATGAACTCAATCCCTTTAAGAAAGACCCTCTTCGTCGTGCAGATCTATAAGCTCCTGATCTTGAACCTCCGCACACCATGACTTCAACCTTCATAAAATCATCATGATCATCAGTATGGTTTAACTCTAAAGGGAGAACAACTGATGAACCGGTACTCGGGTAGTTCCTAGATCCACCTCCGGGCATCCGAGGAAAGTTCTTCACCACCTTGTTTCGGTTGTAATCGAAAAGGATCGAGTCCCGGTTGGCGAAGATGAACAAATTCCCGTCCGATGAGAGGTGGAGGAAGGGATAGAGATTGTTGCCGTGTTCCTTTCTGTCGTTGGTCTGGTGCAAGAATGGAAGATCAAAAGATCTATCTTTGGACTCCAATTTAGGTACGAATTCATACGTAAACACCCTTCTTCCACCCACAACAATCACACGATCCTCCTTCTCCGGGAGAATCTGATTGGAAGCATACCATCGATTATCTGATAATACAGTCTTTGATTGCCTCCAATCGCACCGGTTATCGGAGCAAGGCTCGAAGTATCGGATCCTTCGGTAACCATGACCGTATCCCCCGGTCTGTAAGAGGGTCCCGTTGCTCAAGAAGGAACCTGAGGAACACCATGTATCGGTTTCAAGGTTTAAGGATCGAATCTTGTTGCTCGAGATATCGTACTCGACGGAATGAGCATAGCAAGATGAGTCCGTGAAGTCATGACTACGAGAAGTGAAACATCTACTTCCATTATTAGAGCGGCGACGGAGTTGGTAACCTGATCGACCTGAGCCGGTCTGATCGAATATCACCACCTTGTTATGGTGAGTTAAGGCCATGTGCATAGCCACCACACCGGTGTTGTTTAGAAGGAGCTGCCAGTTTCCTCTTGCGTCTCTTGATGTCTCTGCAACTACACCACTACTGTCAAGCCATTGCAGTAACAACATAACGATTGTGACCAGAGATTTGAAAGCAGTAGGGAAGAAGAAAATACTTTTCACTTCCATTCCCGCTTCTTGTAAGAGGAAGGAGAGAGAGAGATGAGAATGGTAAGAGCTAGGGAAAGAAGAAGCTAGTGTTTATAAGTGTGGCCGTGTGGGTGTTATTAGGTGAAGTCCGAGTAGTAGGCCGTCATGCAATCTATATGGTTATGAATTACGACTATTTTGCTGGAATCTGCTATCTATCTATGCATGTAAATAATCTCATCTTAAGTGAGAACTGAGAACTGAAAAGTGTGAACCGAAAAGAAAGAGAGAAGCTTCACCAAGAGATAATACACTTGCTTCTTGTTCTGGGTAGCTATTATATAATTGGTTTTTACTTTGAAAATGAGAAAATCAGCATTTTAAATTGGGTTGGACCGGGCTTAAAGGAGTCTAAGGTCGAAGGGCCGCAGGCCTATATGTCTAAGTCTGAAAATCAGGCCGAGCCGGACTTGCGCACACATAAAATCTGTTATGCTAGTGTACCTGAGTCCAGTCAAGCCTGGTCGTTTGCCACCCTTTGTAATACGTGGTGCTGCTGGGTCTGACCCAAATGGATCGACAAAAGGCGGTTCCGTTGGTATAGAGTGGGTCCCTACAGGGGCGGATAGGGTTGGTCAAAACTCGTGGTGCCATACCCTACAATGACTTAAGACACGTGGAGCTTACTGAATCATCGTAATCATGCGTGATACATGTCGTTGCTTTGGCGCTGTTATGATGGGTGCTGATATACCATCATTGCCTACATCTGCAATACCTAAGTCATCCGCGCCCTCTTTTATTAGAAAAATTACTCATACATCTTACTTTACATAAGTTATTGCTCAAAAGTATATTGACAAAGTAAATTCACCCCTCAAGATAGAAATCCCAAAATAATTGCCTTTTGGTTTTCCGTCATATGACAGAAGACATGTCGGATATTTGAATATAATAGTTGTTTTTTAAAAATTACAAATACCCAAAATACCTTCCTACCCTCTCTCTCTCCACCGGGTACTCTCTCCCCAAACCCTAACTTGTCTCCTCCATTATTGCTTTTCAAATCTAACTCATAAACCCTGGACCCATCTCCATTAAAAATCTAACTCTTAAAAATCCCAAAATTTTTCTCGCTTATACCTCCTTCGTTTTGATTCTTGTTGAACAGAGCAAACACAAACACCTCGATCTGATCCTTGGGTTTCATCGGGGTTCCTGATAGTATATACAGCTTTATGATCCCAAACGAACAACTTTTTAATCCCAAATTCAAAGCACCGTGACAAACCCTTGGTGGTTTAGAACTTGGAGCACGAAACAGAAAAAAAAAATACCCAAGCCTCCAAGAATCAAATTTCCCTAATAAAACCCAAATTTTCAAAACCAATTAAGGCAGCAGTGAAGTAAAACAATACACTTAAAGTGGGTGAGTGGGGAGCTCCCATCCATGCCTTCTCGCCATGATCGAAATCCGAGTCAAGACATGAAGATTAACAACATGTACAGTTGAAGAAGAACACAAGACAAGTTATCTAATACAACCCAGAACATAAAGGCATCTCAAAACTTCAGAGCTACTAAATCAAAACTGGTTTGTTGCTCTATTCCAACTCTTTCTCCTCTTGTCTTCTCTCAACTCAAATTTTCTTCGCATTCCAAAGAAATATCAGACTGGTAAGTACCTCTCCCGGCCAAATATAGGGTTTCCTTGGAGCAATTGCGTACAATTTCTTTCGAGCAATTGCGTGCAATTTCTAGGGTTTTTCGTTGTTTGATTTGATTCTGTTCGTTTGGGATCATAAAGCTGTGAAAACTCACGCTTCACCATTGTAAGAAGATCATCTCTCTTCTTTCTCAATTTTCTGTTTGAAAACCCCCTTCGTTTCTCTCTTCTCTCAATTTTCTGTTTAATCGAACACTCTTTTGCCACATGATTTTATGTTAATCCCTTGATTTTTTTCTCAAATAATCTAAATGTATGTTTTCCCTGATTGAAAATACAGAAGATTTAGTTTTAATTTTTAAAATTATGATTTATTTTAATTCCATTTCACCATTTTGGTTTGTGATTTTGTTTCTTGGCTTTGATCTACAATGGATTTGAATATATCGGTTTAATTTTGGGATGCAGTTTTTGAGGAAAAGAGAGATGGATTTTGCAGAGATTGAGAGAAGAGGGAGAGGAAGGGGAAGGAGGATGAGGGAGAAAGGGTAGGAGGTTCTGCATACGATTTTCAAGTCGAATCCACGTGCGGTTAGAACGACGTGAAGGTTCTGCATGGCGGAGATTAACGTTGTTAGTGATTCTGATTGGTTAGTGTTATTAAAGAACTCGTTTGGGTAGTTCTGCCAATTCTGTAGCAGCAGTATTCTGTAGAGATTAGAGAGAGAGAGAGAGAGAGAGAGAGAGAGAGGGTTGGAGAGTAGTTTGGGTATTTGTAATTTTTAAAAAGAAACTACTGTATTCGAATACCTGACATGTCCTCTGCCAACTACAAGACAAATATTTTGGAATTTCTATACTTGAGGGACGAATACACTTGGTTAATATAGAACAATAACTTGTGTAAAGTAGGACATATGGGTAATTTTCCCTTTTTTATTTGTGGGAAAGGTCGCGCAAGTCCATCCAGTCCACGGCTAAGAAATTTTTGCGAAATTAAAACTTTGTTGAATAGTAAAAAGAAAAAAAAAATCGAGTTCCCGATTAAAATATACGGAAAATTATATTTTGACTCTCTTGAGGTTTCTAATATTGTAGTTAGTTCTCTTGATTGCTTCATGGAATTGGGGTTAGAATTGGAATTAGGGTCTCCAATTCGAATTTTACATAAATTCTACAAAATTAATTTGTAGGCTATTTTTGAATATGTAGAATTCACATAGAGGAGGTTGTTAATTACAATTCTCTGTCCCGTGGATTTCAAATGGATTGGGTCGAGTCATATTTATCATCTTTATCTTTAACGCAATAGTAGAAGATCATTTTTATACTATTGTTATCTTCTTTACTCATCATCCCCATTCCTCATAAAGAATAAAATCCAAACTTCAATTATTTTTTGACATCTAATCATGAAAATCTTAATTCTGCTCAATTTCAATTCTCATTAAAATTATAATTTCTAACATTGTTGATGTGGAAGTTGTGCTGCTTGACCGCTTTAAGTCGCCGATTGGGATCTAGCTGCTTAAAGGGGCGTAAAATCACGTAGGCACATGACGACGTCACGTGTCGGTGGTTTCCGCATTGCCCGGGGTTGGATAAGGTCTTGTTTAGACATGTGGGGCGTCCCGACCATCTGCCTAAACCGTCGCGCGATCGTTTGGACGACGCTATGCCTATGCTCGACAAACATAAAAAAGAAGAGGAAGAAGGGGGATAGCCAGTATAGAAGTACACAGAATTTTTACGTTGTTCGGAAATATGCCTAGTCCACGGGGGTCGCCTCATAGGTGGTCTTTTTTTCCACTATTTATAAGTATAGAGGATACAATGAACACCACAATCATATGGGGATGAAAAAGGAAATAAGAAGGAAAAGAGAGGAAGAGATAAAGAGATGCTTCATTCTGTAGTGTTCTTCTATTTTTTTCTGATGTTCAAAGCCTTTCTCATTCTCCCGGTCCTCCCGATTGTTTTCGATCATTTTTTCTTGTGCTAAAGTAGCCTTTTTATAGGCTTGTCTTACTTGACCTAGAAATCTTGAGTGAGAATGTGACATGTGGATGGTGAGTCACTATGTAGATAGCTTATATAAATATCTGATCGAAGGTGAGTCATATGTAGATAGTTTATGAGAAATATTTGATGTAGGTGAGTCACATGTAGATAGATTATATGAAAAATATCTAATGGAAGGTGAGTCACATGTAGATAGCTTATAACAGTTGGGTCGGACCGGGTTAGACCAAATTGAACCAAGTTTGACTGGTAGGTTGGGTCCAACCAAATTGAACCAAGTTGGACCGGGTCAAACTGGGTCGAGTAACCCATTAGATCCATGGTCCATAGGTCAAGCAAGTGACAAGCAGGTCAAGTGACACGTGGCTGCTTAATTAGGTCACTGAATCATTAACACCACTTCCAATTCTTCAAAACAATCAGACCCTAAAGATAACTAGTCAATTAATGACATTGAGTCATTGACTGATATACCCCTTATAAATCGTTCTTCATTAATATGTATTTTTCTTTTCTTTAGCTTTGATGAATGATTAAGTGACGTAAGAGCATAATGGCTAGTAGAGAGAATAAGAGGGGTATTTTAGGCTTTCACATTATGTAAAGCTCATTCAATTCTTTGTAAGGGGTAGATAGTTAATCGAACCCCTTTGACTCTTTGAGGTTTATAATAAAGAGTGTTATTATAGTTTCAAAAACCTCAGAGGTCTAACTGTAATAGTCAGAAATCTCAGAGAGTCAATTATAATTTTCCCAAAAATATCTACCTAGACTGTCTGGTAAAAAGTCTCAAAGAGGAGAAAAACGTAGGCAAAATTATGGTCTAGGCACTGTACACTAGGTGAATTGTAATTTGGGCCAAAGATCAGGTTGTTGTAGGGTTTGGGATTACTCTCTAAAAGTATTTATGATTTGGG
>JAUPMG010277912.1:0-18693 GCA_031762675.1 Pachysandra terminalis | reverse complement strand
CATTAATTCATTCACATAAATACATCTCTAAGACTAACAAACATGAGTAATAAGTATAAAAGTGCAAGTGTTACACACTTATCACATATCCTCGAGAATCTGGTTCACTCTCTCTGTTTGTCCGTCCGTCTGTGGATGGTACGCGGTGTTGTAGCTCAGCGTGGTGCCTAGCGCCTTCTGTAGGCTCTCCCAAAAGCGAGATAGGAGTGCGGATCTCTGTCCGAAACGATGGCGATAGGTACCCCGTGAAGTCTCACGATCTCCTTGACATACAATTTGGCCAACTCTTCTGTAGTGGCAGAGGTGCGGCTCGGAATGAAGTGTGCAGATTTGGTGAGGCGATCTACGATGACCCATAGCATGTCTTGACCCAACCGTGTCCGCTGCAAACCTACTATAAAATCAATGGAAATGTGTTCCCATTTCCACTCTCCGATCGGTAAAGGCTGAAGTGTACCTCCTGGCTTCTAGTGCTCTGCCTTGACTTGTTGACATACCACACAGCATGTAGTGAATCTGTCGATGTCTGCTTTTATCTTCTTCAACCAGTAGTGTCTCTTCAGGTCCTTGTACATCTTGGTGTTGCCCGGATGTATTGAGTAGCGTGATCTGTGAGCCTCTCTCAAGATCTCATTCTTCAAGTCGCCACTGTTTGGCACGCACAATCTGCCTTGCATTCTGATGCTGCCATCATCTTCAATAGACCAGTCTGGCTTGAGATCGTCTCGTGCCAAACCTTGTAACAACTCGTAGACTCCTCGGCTTTATGGTAAAAGCGTCGGCCACAACGTTCGCATTCCCCGGATGATATTGTAGGGTGAAGTCGTAGTCATTCACTAACTCCATCCATCTGCATTGCCTCAGGTTCAGCTCCTTCTGTGAGAAGAGATACTTCAGGCTCTTGTGGTCCGAAAAGACTTCAAACGTCTCGCCGTACAAATGGTGCCTCCAAATCTTGAGGGAAAACACAACTGCAACTAGCTCTAGGTCATGGGTCGGATAGTTCTTCTCATGGATCCTCAACTGTCAAGACGCATACGCCACAACCTTCCAATCTTGCATCAGCACATAGCCCAATCCCAAAAGAGAAGCGACTGCATAGATCTCAAATGGAACTCCACTCCGCGGAAGTGTCAAAATTGGGGCGGTAGTCAATCTCTTCTTCAATTCCAAGAATGCCTCCTTGCATTCCTCTGACCACTGGTATCTGATATCTTTCCTGGTAAGGCGGCTTAGAGGTATTGCAATACGAGAAAATACTTCAATTAAACGACGATAATAACCCGCAAGTCCCAAGAAGCTGCGAACCTCAGTCACGTTCCTTGGTCTCTCCCAATCTATTACTACTTCCACCTTAGCAGGGTCCATGAATATACCTTCCTTGGAGACAACATGTCTCAAAAACTTCACTTCGTCCCACCAGAAGTCGCACTTGCAGAATTTGGCATATAATTGGTTATCTTCCAAAGTTTGCAAGGTAATCTGGAGGTGATCCTCATGCTCTTCCCGGGTCTTCGAATAGATGAGGATGTCGTCAACAAAAACCAAAATGAACTGGTCAAGATAAGGTCGGAACATTCGGGGCATCAAATCCATGAACGCGGCAGGGGAGTTCATCAAACCGAACGGCATGACAACGAACTCAAAATGTCCATTACGAGTCCGAAAAGCAGACTTCACAATGTCTCTCCCCTTGATCCGGAGCTAATGGTAGTCCGTCTTCAAATCAATCTTGGAAAATTATCTGGCTCCCTTAGGCTGGTCAAACAGTTCTTCAATCCTCGGCAACGGGTACTTGTTCTTGATAGTAACTTGGTTCAACCGACGATAATCCACACATAGTCTCTGAGTCCCGTCTTTCTTCTTGAAAAAAAGAACTAGGGCACCCCAAGGCGATGAGCTAGGGCATATGAACCCCAATCGCAACAACTCATCTAACTGAAACTTGAGCTCTCTTAACTCAGTAGGCGCCATCCTGTAAGTTGGCAAGGAAATAGGGCTTGCACTCGGCACTAGGTCGATGGAAAACTCCACTTCCCTCCTAGGAGGCAAACCTGGGATGTCTTGAAAGACGTTCCCGAACAAACAAACAACTGGGATATTCTCAAATCCGAGTTTCACTTCCATGGACCACATGACAAGCACGACTAACTGATCGGACAAATCAGGTTGGAGCCTCTTGAGGGTTACCGACAATCCTCTAGGAAACACAAGGGTCAACACTCTACTATAACAACCAATAACAACACGGTATTAAGCTAACCAGTCCATACCCAAAATCACATCATATCTACTCATGTTCAAAACAATCAAGTTAATCTATGCTTTAGTCTCTCCCACGGAAACGGGACAAGACTTGCACACCCTACACAGAGAAGTGGGACCTCCCACTGGGCTCTCTAAAGTCAAGCTAGGGTTCAAAAAACTACATTTCTAACCCAAGGCACAAACAAGATCATGCGAAATGAATGAATGAGATGCACCCGTGTCCAATAATACAAGTGCGTGTGTCGAGAAAAGTGGCAAGGTACCTTCCATCACTCCTTCAGGCATCCTGGGCTCTTTAGCCTCATCGTCAACAGGTACGGCTGGCGGCGCTACTGCGTGTAGTCGGCCTTGAGGGGGGCTTGGCTGGCGAGGTGGCGCCACTGGTCCCGGTCCTCTCTGCTGGAACTACTGTGGAGGTGCTGGTCGATGCTGCTGTGGAGGTGGTCTAAGCGGGGGCTGAGCATAGTCCGGCCGTGGAATCATCTGTGGGACTACAGGAGGTCGTTGCGGAGGATCCCTCAGTCTGGTCGTCTCGATCCTAGGCGGTTGGCGGCACGACTTCTGAAAGTGTCCCGTTATACCACAATTGTAACAATGTAGAGGGCGAGAGGGGTCCGTGTACGACGATCGGTGTTGATGCTCAGGCGTTCTACTCTTCTCATCCATCTTCTTGCACTTGGCTTTCGTGCTCCCTATTAGGCCAAAAATTGATATTTGGCCAACCATATTTCACTTACGTATGTGAGCTCTTAATGATGTGTAGTGTAGACCCATTCAAGACCTTAGGTCTTTTAATTATATCCTATATTTAAGGAATACCCTTTGATTCTAACTTTCAATCTTATTTTGTTGTATCATAATTGTCACTGGTCATCGGTATTTCTGGGACACGGTATATTTTGGTTTGGTTGTGGCTGAGCCTGATTGAATATACTAGGCTGCCTACGTACCCAAAGTGGGATCAAACCAACCGTAGTTCTCAAAGGTATGGATCAAGATATGATTTAGTTTAGGTGTGGCTGAGCCTGGTTTCATTTGTCAGGCTGCCTACGTACCCAAAGTAAGATCAAGCCACCAATAGTTCTCAAAGGTATGGATCAAAATATGATTTAGTTTTAGGTGTGGCTGAGCCTGGTTTCATTTGTCAAGCAGCCTACGTACCCAAAGTGGGATCAAGCGAACTGTAGTTCTCAAGGGAAATAGATCAATATATGGTTTTGGTTTAGGTATGTTAGTTTGTGATTTTTAGATCATCAAGACCGTTGGATCTGATATCTGAGTCATTTGGACCATTGGATCTAATATTTGAGTCATTTAGACCGTTGGGTCTTATATGTGGGTCATTTAGACCATTGGATCATATATTTAGGTCATTTGGACTGTTGGATCTAATGTCTAGGTAATTTGGACCATTGGATCTGATATTTGAGTCATTTAGACCGTTGGATCTAATAAGTGTGTCATTTGGACCATTGGATCTGATATGTGGCTCATTTGGACTGTTGGATCTGATATCTGGGTCATTTGGACTGTTGGATCTAATATCTAGGTCATTTGGACCATTGAATATAATATTTGAGTCATTTAGACCGTTGGATCTGAATGTGGGTCATTTGGACCATTGGATCAAATATTTGGGTGATTTTGAGCATTGGATCTGATATTTGTGTCATTTAGACCGTTGGATCTGATATGTTGGTCATTTGGACCGATGGATTTGATATCTGGGTCATTTGGACCATTGGATATGATATGTGAGTCATTTAGACCGTTGGATCTTATAACTACGTCATTTGGAATGTTGGATCTGATAGCTTGGTCTAAACCAAATCATATTTGGCCACTAGGACTGAGGACTAGACCATCAAAGTCATAGACTTCTGGTCTAATCCGGATTATATTTGGCCACTAGGACTGAGGGCTAGACCATCAAAGTCATAGACTTCTGGTCTAACCCGGATCATATTTGGCCACTAGGACCAAGGGCTAGACCATCAAAGTCATAGACTTCTGGTCTAACCCATATCATAATCGGCCACTAGGATCGATAAACCGAACTATATTTGGCCACTAGGACCAAATTTATTGGGTCAAGGACCCTATTGGCTGAGAGTATGGTAATGATATGTATGAGGAGCATACTATCAAAACCCATCTTCTTCTTCAACACAGAGAAATAGAATGGATGCACATCCAACCAATCTCCATTTTATCTTTCAAATAAAGAAATGCTGTAGGCGATCAGTGCAAATGACGGTTTGGGATCATGAATTCTTCTTGCCATTTGAGAGCCAGTGTCTTCTTTTGAATCTTAGTTCGGAATCTATGAGATCCAAGCTCCCCTTTTACATATGGATCAGCCATTGGAGACCACTTCGCATGTCTGCGCAAAATGACCTTGTAGACGTAATGGAAGAGTTCATCGAATATCACCCTGACTATTCCGATAAGTATATAAATAGTTATGACCAAAATAACGAACATACATCAAAGCTAAAAAACCGTGAAATTTGTTGGACCAGTACCCGAGATTGAGGAACCGAAATTTCCGGTCTAAGTCAGGGTCGATCGAACCCTGCGACCGAAGCCCAATAACCCCTATTTTTAGTAGGTAGCTAAGTCTTGACCTAGTGAAGTTGAGTATGATGTTAGTTTTTCTTAGGAATGCGTGTATAAATGTTTGTGCAACAAAAGGATTCAATTTGCTTCTGTTTTGGTTTGCTGTGACATATTCTGATGTGTTTTAGTCTACGGGACTATGTGGAGTGTGATGCATGTATATTATGGTTGTGTATGAGGTATTTGTACTGTGGATATGTTTAGTGTGTAGATTACATGTGTTTTGTGTGAGGTCCCTTGGGACCTAGTTTATGTGTATGAGTTTTAAGAGTGATTTGTGGTTTCAAAACTCCCATAGGGAGGAGGATCTGATGATATATGTTTGTGTGATATTCAGAATTCCTAGGAGGGTCTGATATGTTTATGGTGCTCATCCACCTTGGGGGTCCCATCCCCCAAAAGGAATATGTTATGGTGTTCATCCACCTTGGGAACCCATCCCCCAAAAGAAATATGTTATGATGTCCATCCACCTTGGGGTCCCATTCCTCAAAAGAAATATGTTTTAGGTGTTATTCTACCATGGGTTAACATGTCCCCTAAAAGGAAATGTGGTGATTTTTACCATGGGTTAACTTGTCCCCCGGAAAGTAAATGTTATGGTGTTCATCCACCTTAGGGTCCCATTCCCCAAAAGGAATATGTTTTAGGTGTTATTCTACCATGGGTTAACATGTCCCCTAAAACGAAATGTGGAGATTTGTACTATGGGTTAATTTGTCCACGGAAAGGAAATGTTATAATGTTTTCCTAACTTTGGGTACCCAATTCCTGAAAGGAAATGCTTAGTTGTGTTGTAGCACATTCCTTGGGTAGAATTACCTGAAGGAGATGTGAGTGTGATTTCAGGGTTAGGCTAGGCCTAACACCCCACTTTTGCATGCATTTCATCATCTTCACTTCATTCTGAGCATTGTGCATCATACCATTCATCTCATTAGCATTCTCGTGTGTGTTTTCCATTCATCCATCTGTTTTGCTATCTGTTTGTGTTGTCTTCGTTGCTTGTGTGTTTGTGATGTGAATGTGATTGGAGATTGGAAGCTATGTGTTAGCATGAATGAGAACCATGAGATTGGTTGTTTTATAAGAAAGAATGTTTCAGCATGATTCAGATCATGAGTTGCTTTATAAGAAAGAGTGTTTCAGCATGATTGAGATCATGAATTGTTTTATGAGAAAGAGTGTTTCAGCATGATTGAGATCATGAGGTTATTTTATTAGAAATGGTGTTCCAGCACGACAATGATCATCAGATTGTTACATGAGAAGATATGTTTTCACATGATTGTGAATCATGAGATTGTTGGTTTGTGAATGTTATGTGTAGTACACATTTGATTTTGATGTGATGGTGTGTGAGAAAGTTAGAGATTTCTATGCCTGTTATTATAACATAGATGGTTTGTAAATAACTATGAGGATTATGATAAAGATATGACTAATTAGTTTGTACTACTATTAAAGAGTTGTGAATCATGTTTTATGAGAATAATTGTATGATGTATTTATAAATGGAATTGCATGAATATGGATGTTATTATATGACTATGAAAGTGGTTAGTAAAGCTTCCTTGGATTTACATATTGAGCCTCTAAAGCTCACTCCTACTTGAAACAGGTTATCCTCAAGAGTGATGCTGGACCTGGAGGGAGAGAGTTGCTTGGTGGACATTTGATATTGTGGACTTTATGAACACTGCTATTTAATTTAATTTGATTTATGGATTTGACATATTTGTTTTGACCCTTTTGGGAAACCAATTGTATTTGAATTCGAGAATTGATTTGGAGATTATGTTGGATCTATTATGAGGTTTAAATTTTATGAGAATTTCGCTAATTTTAGTATTCTATGTTTGACCATGTTATTGGTTTAGATGGTTTGGCCTCTTTCAACGTTTGGATCCGAAGGTCATTCCTTTGGAAATCCTTGAGATTCCATATCTTGGATTTGTGGCATGACATCTTGGGACTCCTATACAAGGCCTATCCCTCATCTATCATCTTACCACAAGTCTCTTGGGACCTCATACATGGCTTATCCCTCACCTTGAGAGTACAAAACACATAGTTCCACAATGGACAAGAAAATGGTCAAAGTGTCATGCCCCGGATCCGAGATATAAGAATCTTCAAGATTCTCAAGGAATAACCTTCGGTTCCAAAACTTGGAAGCGACTAGTCCATCATATAATAATCCACCAAATACATGGTTGTCAGAGTAATATAAAAATATCCAGCGGAAGTCTAAACAATTCAATTAAACAACTTAACTATTCATGACCAGTCAAGTTCATCAAATAAAATCCCATCTAGCTTATTACATCTCTTGCCCAACATAAGGTCAAACCAAAAACAAATGAAATAACTAGACAATGTCTATCATCTGTCCTCCCTTTCCACTGTAAGTCCTCATTCAACCACATTTCCAAGCTGATCACTTGTAAAATGATAGGTTGAGCACAACCCAGTAGAAATAACCAGTACATACGATAGATATTTCCACAACATTTCAATAATATGATTCATTCATGCAAATTCACATCACACATAAGTAAAGCATGCTCAAGTTCAGGTTATACTCAAGCATCATATAATACTGCTCATAATATCATCTATTTATTAATATGTTAAGTAAACCATTCAATATCCTTGTAGTCCACATAATTCTTTATGTTCCATCCTTTACCCTAAGGTTTTACTACACTAATCCCATCATAACTATGGTCATACCATACTATGATTTACTACTTATCCAATACTTGCATAATCCGGTAGATATACATGACTGCATCAAGTTATCACCCACAAAACATACCCTACCATATATGGTCTCACCATATGATTACCCCATACACACTTAGATACACATTGTTCATAGAATACATAGTTCCACTATGTCATTCCATTCACCATAACTCATATATACATATTTTCCTGACCATGTCACGGTTCACACACAAATATATATCATACCATCATGATTACATCATGGGTCACACACCATAACTATACCACACTTCAACATCATGAACTCATCATGGTTCAGACACATACTCACTCTCATGGATCCACCATGAATAATACACACAGACATTCATACATATTCATCATGATTATATCATGGATAACCACACACATTTTCATCATGACCTAGTCATGGATAACTAGTACCACACAATTCATCATGAGATCCTCATGGATAACCAACATAAAATTCCATCATGACCATGTCATGGATAACCAGTACACTTCATCATGACCCTGTCATGGATAACCGATACCTTTCCATCATGGTCTCACCATGGATAACCAATATCTTTTATCATGACCATGTCATAGATAACCAATACCTTTCATCATGGTGTCACCATGGATCACCAATATCTTTCATCAAGACCATGTCATGGATAACCAATACCTTTCATCATGGTCTCACCATGTGTCACCATTACAAAATGCACACATAATCACAAACAATCAAACAATGCAAATGAGATGAGCATGAATGCATATGATGCAAGATGATGCAATGCAGGATTGTCAGACGTAGTCCAACACAAACAATCAACAGCAATCATACCATTATTTTAGGGACTTGCATCCATGGAAAGAATGCTCTTGTCTTATCCATTTAGAGACTTTCACTCATAGAGGATTAGTCCCATCCTTTACAACATAGTGAGCTATTCCCGAGTCACACCGTACACAATACTTAGTTCATAAGACTAGATCACAACTCATACATTATGTAAGAGATGCTTTCCTCATGATTTAACATAGTACACCACAACAATCACATGAAAACATCACATCATAATCAGACGCAATGTGAAGTTGCATATAGCCCATTCCACCATCAAATTCCTATTCTGAACATATAATCCATACACACTAGTCACACATGACTCTTACATAGCATATATCCCTTATCTAGACCACATAGTAGTATATACACCATATACAACCACCACATCTACATGTACACATATATAGTCTAAATACAATTCAAGGATATACACTATACCCAAGTAACTCATTACTTGTATAACACCTCCAATACCAATCAAACATTACCATAAACATACGTATGTCATGATTCTTGAGTTCCCCAACCAATTTGGACCATAATCGGGTTCGGTAGATCTTGGTAGCATTCAGTAGAAAGGCTAGAGAGTTTGGACCTTTCGGTATGTACCGAGCTTCCTACCGAACATCAAATTTGGCTCGTTCTTCGAGATTTTTCGTGGGTTTTTGTACTAATACCTTTAAATCATCTAGATCTAGGGTTTAAGTGTGGAAATCATTACTCTACACTCAATTATTTCTAACATAATTGATCTTCCTATACGTGATTTCTAGATTAAGTACCAATTTAAATTTCAATACCTAACATATGAATTTTCATGAATAAAATATTCATTCTCAAGGCATAATAATCATAAAATCATCATTCACAAAATTCATGGTTTCTAATAATCATTAATCAATAGTTTTTCGATCCAACATGCCAAGCTTGATATCATCACACATTCAAAGGCATTCTCAACATATAATCCTTTAGATTCAAAAATAACCTTTAAGAATCACTAATAATTGGTTCATATGCATTTATTAAACATCATACATCTTAGATCTAACCATTAGATTCACTCTTCATGATCTGAAGCAATTTAAAGCACACTAATGTTCAAATCATTCGTGCATGTGATCTAGAATAACTATAGCATTAAAGAACTATTATGAAGATATCCGTTGTAATACAATGGAGATTCCTACCTTACTAGCGAACTACCATTAAGTAAACTCCCTATCGTGGTCCCAATCTTCCTCAATTTTCTCTTGTCTCTTGCGGTGCTGCTTTATTAGAGTTCTTCCTTCCTGTTTCTCCTCACCTTCCTCTCCTTCACTTTCATCGAATATTTCGTAACCTTCATCTTCTTCTTCCTCTTCCTTCTTCACCTTCTTTGCCTTTCTGGCTCTCTTCCTCCTAAAGTAGGCTTTCCTCTTCTTCTCTACTCTTTCTTCTTTTTCCTTATTTCCTCTTGGTCTCCTCATCTCTTCCTCTTTAGCAATATTCTTAGCTTCTTCTTTCTCAACCAAAATCCTAGCTTCTTCTTTGGTCATGGAGAAAAGCTATGGAAACCTCAGATCTGGATTCTTTTGGGCATATGGTTTTAGTTTAGATAGCTTCAAGGTTAGTTCTCTAGTTACCTAGTTCATCCTAAACCCCTATATTTAAGGCTTAGCTGATTTAGTAGGATTACTAAAGAGAATTTGAATTTTTTTCTTTTTGTTTCCCAACTTGATGTGGTCGTCCATTCCATAGGGGCTAACCTAGATTTCTTATTTTATCCTTTTATTTAAGTCAATTATTATTATGAAAGGTTCCTTTTTGCTGGGTTTAATTGGGTTAAACCACCTGGCCCATTTTCAGTCTTATAAAGCCCATAGTCTAATTCTTATCATCATTATTTAAGTTAAAATGGTCCAGGCCCAATCTTCATAAGGTTAAATTGGTCTTTCATTATGTCTTAATTTAAATGAATTAAGGAGCTGAGATCTGGGTCGTTACACAAAGCCAAAACATGAGTCAAAGTACTATCCTTTATTGGCCAAGCACAATGTGCTCCAATAATAGGATATTAGGAAAGCCATCTCGGCCAGGTAGTTAAATGCAACTCATTAATTCAGATCCACTTATTAATGCAATACACACACACAATGATATTCACACACATATATTTAGATCAGCATGCACATAAGACACATTCTCATGATTCTAGGCTAATGTATGCACATAATGAGATATAGAGTTATAACACATAAGTATATATGATGAAAAAATGATAATTAGTACAAGTATGTAATAAGTCTTATTATATTAGGAGATAAGGCATTCATACAAATAATAGTCGTAAGTACAAAATAAATCACATATAATACTCAAAATCAACATAAGCACACTTAGAATCATAAAGGAAGTACCAACATGCTTGTACACCATACAAATCACATGGGCAACAATATAATATGCTAATAGAACTATTAAAAGTGTTCTAGGTCTAATCCCCATTGTATCTTAGAATTTCATACAGTGATCCAATGTTTTAATAGGTCAAAACTTAGGTATAGGTGGTCAAAATCTTACAGATGCATTCCCAGTAACTTGGGAACACAACCAATACACTAGGTTTAACATTATATATGTGTCCAAAGTCTAAAATCATGAAATAGGTCAAAGTGGGAGACTGGCAGGGTCAGGGTATACCAAAATATACAAGGGTGTGCCAAAGTCCAAAATATTTTAAAGGGTGGTCAGGGTAGGTCTAAATAGGCCAAATTTACAAAATAACATGGTGTGCTGTGGTCGACAGGGTTGGGGTATACCGATCTGATCGGTACCTTGACCAGTGAGCACTCTGTGCTTTTTGGGTTGGGCTGGTTTATGGGTCTGTAGTCAGTAGGGTGGTCGGCAGGGTTTCGGTATACCTAACTGGGTCGATAACCTAACCCGAGAGCATTTTGTGGGTTTTTTTTCCTAGATTTTCAGCTTTGATGTATGTGAAGTGTTTTGGCCATAAAGTTTTATATACTTATCGGAACCACCAAAAAGTTGATGCAATGTGTTCCTAACGAATAGGGAAATCATAAAAAAGTATAAAGTAAATTATATAAAATATTAGAATTGGTTCTTTAATCGATATTTCAGATCTTCATAAATTTTCAGCTTTGGTTCTTCTTTTCGATCTCTTAACGGATGGTGATGGTTACTCTATCTTTATTAGATCTTTATTTTTGGGTTTTACTTATAAGAACATGAGGAAGGGTTCACAAATCATTCACAATAATTCTTTCATGTTATAACATTAGGCTAGAAGTAAATACATAAGACAATGAAAGAAAACTCACAGGAATTGCATAATTTTGATGTTAGTTCTTGTTCTTTCTTGATTTTCTAGGATTCAAGGGTTTTGAGGTGTTAGATCTCCTCTCCCAAAGGATTCCAACGAAATTCCATTGATTCTAATCTTCGAATTCTCCTACTTAGCTTGTTTTTATAATGATTTAAGAGTTATAGTTGTATTAAAACTGTTAACTAGTATTGAGCAGTTATCTAGATTCCTAATCTAACTATAACTTGTATTTTAAATTTTCCTTTTAATAAGCCACGAAATTAACTATTAAATAATTAAGTATTTTATTCCCCTTGGGCCTTAAGGAACTACTTAAGCCCATTAGATTAGTTACTAAACTCATGCCTAGCCTAGTTAAGCATAACTTAAGTAAATAAGCCCAATTTTCTTCAATTAAGCCCGAAACCTATTCACTAATGTTTAACTGAACTATAATAAATTTGTATATATAATTAGGAATGCTGTATTTACCAAATTTAGGTTAGTTTTAATTATGTACTGATTAAATTATCGATTTACCCTTATATAGAAACTTCTTTTCTAGTCCTAGTTTTTCAGGTTCTTACAATCTATCCTCCTTAAATGAATTTCGTCCTCGAAATTAAAATACCTAAGTGAAATTTATTAATTAATTATACAAAAACATATAACTATATTATTGTTAAAGTAAATTGTATTATTTGTAAACTTAACAAGTTAAAAAAAAAAATTATATTCAATAGTAATTTCTAAAAATTCATCACCTTTATTGCTTATAATTATAATAAAAACCGTTATTGCTTATAGTTATAATAAAAACTTTTCATCATCATATCAATCAACACATCATAAGCCTTTGATCATTATGCCTTTTAAAAACATTCTAATCCAGTACACTTAACATAGACTTCATCCTTATATTTCAACCTTCACACTTTTCGAAAATAGGTGTCCCTATCCTCAATTTCCTATCTGGAATCACCTCATAAAGATGCACACAACAGCAATCATAGTGCCTCACAATCTCACATACATATAACTATTTCCCATTTACCCTCTTATAGTTCATTTATCTCAAGTAATTTTCTTGTTTATTCCTAGTCCTAAGCCCTATTCAATTCCTAATCTTTTATTTAAATTTTATTAGAACTTAGGCTCTGATACCACTTTTGTCACGTCCTAAATTTGGAAATCTCAATGGAGTACCCAAATTTAAGCTGTAACTCTCACCCCATATCCCTATAGGAGTGGATAAGCAATATATAAACATAAGCGGAAGATAATTCATTAATTCTAATAAATATTTAAATAAAAGTAAAATCTGTCCTTAGTAAATAAGCTAAATAAACTACATCTAATACATGAATCTAACATCTAAACTTCTATCCTTTATTCCCATAGGACTCTTTTCGATTGCAAGTATCCTTTTTCTTGAAAAATATGTCATAAAACATACATAAGCTGAAAGCTCGGATGAGTAGACCTTCAAAGCATGGTATTTCCTCATATGCCAATGTTATGAAAAAATATACATAATAATAGTAATAATGATATAATCTAGAAAATATGAATAATAGTATGTATGTGCACAAAAATCTATGAAATATGTTCTCTCACATAATCTCACTTTGGTTTGTATCCTAAGGCTATCCGTGGTCATATTTTATAATCTACAATGCCTAAGTCTATATGAAAATTATGACATCAAGTGGATCATACAAACGATATCTACAATAATATCAACAAGAACATGAAATGCAATGCATGCTGTTTGGCATTTGAATTGTGTATGCCCCACACCCAATCAAATCCAATACTCAAGAATGCCACACTAATGTGAATTCATTCCCCAATACATGGCTGTGATAATTGAATTATTCTATGTGCGTATCATAGTTTCTAGGGGCTATGACCTAGAGGGCATAATCCCCTCACTTATTTTCGATCATAGGGACTCAACCCAAGGCCTCATTAATGTGAATTTTCCTTTGTGAACCATACATTTGCCGATCTATTAACATAATTGACTCTTACGATTCAAATCTTGGGACCCCCCATACAAGGCCTATCCCTCACCTATCATCTTACCACAAGTCTCTTGGGACCTCCTCCATACATGGCCTATCCCTCACCTTGCGAGTACAAAACACATAGTCCCACATTGGACAAGCAAATGGTCAAAGCCATAACATGAGTCATAATAGTATCCTTTATTGGCCAAGCACAATGTGCTCCAATAATAGGATATTAGGAAAGCCATCTCGGCCAGGTAGTCAAATGCAACTCATTAATTCAGATCCACTTATTAATGCAATACACACACACAATGATATTCACACACATATATTTAGATCAGCATGCACATAAGACACATTCTCATGATTCTAGGCTAATGTATGCACATAATGAGATATAGAGTTATAACACATAAGTATATATGATGAAAAAATGATAATTAGTACAAGTATGTAATAAGTCTTATTATATTAGGATATAAGGGATTCATACAAATAATGGTCTTAAATACTAAATAAATCACATATAATACTCAGAATCATCATAAACACACTTAGAATCATAAAGGAAGTACGAACATGCTTGTACACCACACAAATCGTATGGGCAAGAATATAATATGCTAATAGAACTATTAAAAGTGTTTTTGGGCTAATCCCCATTGTTTCTTAGAATTTCATACAGTGATCCAATGTTTTAATAGAACAAAACTTAGGTATAGGTAGTCAAAATCGTACAGATGCATTCCTAATACTTGGGAACACAGCCAATACACTAGGTTTAACATTATACAGGTGTCCAAAGTCTAAAATCATGAAATAGTTCAAAGTAGGAGATTGACAGTGTCAGGGTATACCAAAAAGTACAAGGGTGTGCCAAAGTGCAAAATATTGAAGGATGGTCAGGGTAGGTCTAAATAGGCCAAATCTACAAAAAATCATGATACGGTGTGGTTGGCAGCGTTGGGGTATACCGATCTGATCGGTACCTTGACCAGTGACCACTTTGTGCTTTCTGGTTTGGGTTGGCAGGGTTAGGGTATACCAATCTACTTAAAGTATTCTAAAGTTCAGTTATTTTTACATTATGTTCAAGGCCTCCCAAGTAGGTCATTATTAAGGTGTAGGTAGGTCAAACATGTACTATTGTTTTAATAAGCTTGAAAACTCTTCAAAAATACTTAAAATTACATTATAAAGGTGTCCAAGTGGTCTGAGTATCAAACAGTGTCAAAAATATGGTTTATGTGTCTGCTGTCAGCAGGGTCGTTTGCAGGGTTTCGGTATACTGAACTGGGTCGGCAGCCTAATTCGAGAGCAATTTCTAGGTTTTTTTTTTATGGGTTTTCAGCTTTGATGTATGTTCAGTGTTTTGGCCATAGCTGTTTATATACTTATTGGAATCACCTCAAATTTGATGCAATGTGTTTCTAACGAATAGGGGAATCATAAAAAAGTATAAAATAAATTATATAAAATATTGAAAATTGTCCTTTAATCGATAGTTCAGATCTTGATAATATTTCAGTTTTAGTTCTTCTTTTTGGTCTCTTAACGGATGGTGATAATTACTCTATCTTTATTTCTGGGTTTTAGTTATAGGAACATGAGGAAGGTTTTATAAATCCCTATAATTCCTTCATGTTATAACATTTGGCTGGAAGTAAATACACAGGTCGATGAAGGAAAATTCACAGGAATTGTAGAATTTTGATGTTAGTTCTTTTTCTTTCTTGATCTTCTTAGCTTCTAGGGTTTTGAGGTGTTATATCTCCTCTACTAAAGGCTTCCCATGAACTTCCCTTGATTCTAATCTTCTAATTCTCTTACTTAACTTGTTTTTATACTGATTTAAGAGTTATGTTGAACTAGAACTGTTAACTAGTATTGAGCAGTTATCTAGACTCCTATTCTAACTATAACTTGCATTTTAAATTTTCCTATTAATTAGCCACGAAATTAACTATTAAATAATTAAGTATTTTATTCCCCTTGGGCCTTAAGGAACTACTTAAGCCCATTAGATTAGTTACCAAACCCATACCTAGCCTAGTTATGCCTAACTTAAGTAAAAAAGCCCAGTTTTCTTTAATTATGCTCGAAACCTATTCACTAATGTTTAAATTAGCTATATTAAGTTTGTATATATAATTAGGAATGTCTTATTTACCAAATTTAGGTTTGTTTTAATTATAGACTGATTAAATTACCGATTTACTCTTATATAAAAATTTCTTTCTTGTCCTAGTTTTCCAGGTTCTTACAATTCTTCCCTTCTATTTTTTGTGCAATATAGAGTGGAGATGGCTAATGAGAACTCCATGGTTTCTGGTGGAGCAAAGGCTCTTTGCACGTTACAAGAGCTTCTTTTTGCACGTTACAAGAGCTTCTTTCTGCAGGGCATTTATCTATGACACGTTTCGAGGAGTGATGGGGACTGGCTTTCATTCATCTGGCCAGTAAATTTGAGTTGAAAAAGGCATTGACAGAAGTGATAGTTCCTGAGCTTTGTTCATCGTTTCCATTTAGTGAGCCTTTTCCGAATGACAAAGGTATGTGGATGGATCTTGTCATGACTTTGGGGGAAGTTATGGTGATGAGTTGGGATGTCTCAGCGTGGCGGCTATTTCTGTTAACTCGATATCTTTGTGAGATGGTTTGCAAACAGAAGTTTCGTGTTCTTTGGTTCGTGAAAGCCGTATTTTATCTATTGTAGGTTTGTTCATGTGCATGATAAACTTATTCGTCTCTTGGAGGAACTGGATGCTACTGTTATAGGTTGGTGGACAGACCCGGAGTTTTGGGAGGCTGAGCAATTGGATTCTAAGATAATATGTTTGGTTGAGGGAGCATGAAATGCGAAGAGCGAGAGGGTCCGCTCTGACATGATTTGCAGGTAGCATGAGGTGCAAGCGGAGTATGAGGGGTTGGAGCCACATCACCAGACTATTGTGAGACAGGTGAAAGAGCTGAACGATTGTAGAGATGGTGTGAAGCTCTTTGTTGAGGATATTGACTTGAAGGTTGAAATGGATAATGAGTTTTTTATTCCTTTGACGACGACATCATTGTGGATTCTTGGTAGCTTACTAGCCTGTCTGTATTTTTCCTCTCACTCTTTTTCCTTTTTTTTTTTTTTTTTGTAGCTACGAGGGTGGACTGGTATCCTTGTACATACGAATGGATGGTGTTTTCTTTGGCTCCATTATTCATGTTAATTTTACTTTGGCTGCTTCTGTCCATTTTCGATTTGATGGATGGTCGTGCCTTGCGCGTATTGCACTACAAAAATGGGGTTTTTACTGACGGATTTTACCGATGGTTTCTAAAAAATCGTCGTGGTATCATATTAACTCGGCGGTTTTGATAAAAATTGTCGAGCAACCCATTTAGTGCGCAAAAAACCTTTAGCGCGGAGAAATTGGCGGGAGAAAGTTATCCTATATCGGCGGTTTATATAAACCTGCCGAAATAAGGGTAATATAAGTCAGCGGTTTTTATTAAACCGCCGAGTTATATTTGGTCAATAGTTGGCGGTTATGTTAGAACCGCCGAGATATGAGTTAGTGTCGGTGGTTCTTATAAAATCCAATGAAAACGTCTTTGGATTTTGACGTCTAAACACGTTTTCTCAGAGTAAAATAATATAAATCTGTAAATCTGTACTTTGCAGAAGATTCTGTAGTTGCACAGGTTTTGCACTTGGAATTTGGGCTTCGATGTTGGTTTCGTTGTTCCCCTTAGGTTGATGTTGATTGGGGCTTTAGTGCTTGAATAATAGCCACAGAGAATCGATGTTGGTTCTGTTGTTCTGCTTAGGTTGATGTTGATTGAGACTGTAATACTTGAATAATAGTTGCAGAGAATCGATATTGGTTCCGTTGTTTCACTTAAGTGGATGTTGATTAAAGCTGTAATGCTTGAATGGCCCAAGAGAATTAACAACCTCTATAATTTCGACCCTACAATGGCCATGAAGATCACATGCAAATACATATCCAAATCGATGATGCGTCTAAACACGTTTTCTCAGAGTAAAATAATGTAAAAAAATATAATTAATTATGAAACAGGTAATTAGGCAAAGATATGATGGCTAGCTAAAAGTCTTGCCATTGTTATATGGAGGAGCCTACTAAATCTCATGAGTCCCTATTGGGATTTGCTTTTCTTAAACATTTTTTTAACTTAAAAAGGACAGCTAAAGCAAGCTTTGAACAAGAAAGGTTTTGAGTCAAATCTCCTTCTCTGAAAACTACCATAGAAGTGATGGTATCAAATTCTGAATTATATAATTTTCTATTTTTTGTTTGAAATTGGACATAGAACAAGGTTTTGTATCCAAAATATATATTTAATTGACCATAAGGAAGGTCTACCAAAGATAGAATCTTATATAGAGCACCCTATATCATCTGCTTTAATTTAAAGATGTCTGCTGCTTGAGATTTCAGTCAGAAGCTAATCGTAACCAGCAGTAAAGGGCATCCCCAAATTCACAATTAGAGTTGAATCATACCACTTAAATAATAACACATACATTAAGTGTAATTTTATGGGCCCCAGAATATTTAAATTTCCACATATATATTTCATAGTCCAGCATATAAGGTGTTAATTCAATAACAATTAGTATAGCACACTATATCATCTTCATAAAATCAGTAACAAATAAAAAATCTTATACGGAGCTAGTTCTCACCAGTAGCTCCTAATCTACATCCATAATCAGAATTTGGTAACTTCAGATGTTACATCAATTGAAGATATTCTTAGATGCTAACTGTAATGAAAACCAGTGTGGCCATAGTTAAGGATTTAGCCATTCCACAAGATAAACCTAGTAATAACCATACTTTACATATTCCCCACTAAAAGTTGATGTTATCAAT
>JAUPMG010277894.1:0-18694 GCA_031762675.1 Pachysandra terminalis | reverse complement strand
AATCTAGGGGGTCTTGGGGGGATTTCTGAAACAAAAAAAAAGATATAATTAGACAAAATCAGTTAGGGGCTTTTTGAAATTAAAGTTTCTTTTTGAGGGATTTTATTTAAATAACAAATTTTTTTAGATTTTATTTGAAATATGGGAATCTAATTTGTTGAAGATTTTTTTGGGAGTTAAAATATTTTTGTGTACACGTGGCAAAATTTTCCACCACGCGTACACGACAACAATGTGCCACCTTATCTAGACTTACTATGTGGCAAATAATTTTACAAAAATTCTCAAAATGACCCGATAACTGTCCGAACTCAGAATTGGGCGAATTCACAGTCATTTTAAAGCTCTTGATTCGCAGAAATCAAATCTGAAATTAGAATTTTATTTTGACTTAAAAAAATGTCATTTGGACAAAAAGGTCTATTAGAGACAAAATGGTTATTTTGTCTCAAACCTCAAATCTGGTCAATATAGTACTTATTTGAAAGCATTTTTGTTTAGATTTCTGGTTTTGATTTGAAAATGAATTTCAGATAAGAAATTGAGTAGGTCGTTCCACTAGGGGTATTTTGGTCATTTTCAAGAGTTTTTGAGATTTCCAAGGAATTTGAGCGCATGGTAGGAGTGAGATTCAGAGGGTGATTTGGAATTACTAATTCTCAAGACAAGCCTTCTAAGAGCTGCAAAATAAGAGAAACTGCACATCGGTGCAAATTGGGGTGTCTACAATATAAAAGGACACAAATTTAATTAAAATTAAAATAAATAAATTTCATATTACACTAAGCAGGTTTGTGTTGTTTTGTCGTTCATCGGTTAATTGAGGGGTTCCTTCGATTAACCGAGGAGGGCTTTGGTTCGTCTTTTAACTAGACGAAGTCTCTTCGGTTACAATTACAGTAACCTCGTATATTCTTTGTTTTGAGTTGTTCAATTAATCGAACAACCTCTTCGGTTAAACCGATACTCCTTCGATCGACCGAGAATCCCCTTCGACCAAGTGAAGGCTAGCTCAGCTGGTGTTCGGTTGGCCTTTGCTCGGTCGAACCATTGTTTCGGTTAACCCAGTAGCCTAGTTCAACTACGAATCTAGGTTTTTTCAAATCTATTTTTTAATCCGATTTAAACATACTCTTATTCTCTTCGATCCATCATTGTTTAGTGTTAAAAGGCAATAATAAGCACCTAAAAACAATGATGATCTCAATGTATAGTTGTACAAACGATCTTCTCATGATCATCGATGCAACTATGCATTGTAAGTGTTGTTTTTTGTAAAACAACTAAGTTACTTCTTAGATGAGGTTTCTCAACATACCTCAATCCAACGAAGACGAATCACAACGGCTCTAATACTAATGAATGTTGTAAACGAACCAGATCATGTACCTCGATGCACATAAACCAGGTCTGCAACAAAAGATTTGTATCAAACCAGATGTCGTCCCAAATCGATGTGTGATTACTAGAACTACACACATTAGTGTCCATACTCAATCGACCAGATCGCAAGTATGAAAATCTGTAGCAAACCAAATCTCTAATAGAAGAGGGAGAGAGAGAGAGAGAGAGAGAGAGAGAGAGATATTCTCTTGGATTGGAACAATCGTATAAGGTATAAAGAACGGATATGAGGAGTCTTCTATTTATAGAAGACTCAATTCTAACTCCACCTTAAACTTATCTCCTAAACAATAGGAGAGAGTCAAACCACACTTAGTCCCTTGTCAAGTATTGACGTCCCAACCAATGTGCCTACCCTAGACCCAACTCAAATATCCAACAGATTGCAAATCATGAAAAAATAGAAGTCTAGGGTTTCAAAAAAAAAATTTGTGGCATCATATGATTGATATTGCTGGAAGCTATCGCAGATGATTTACTTCCAGAGAAATCGCAGTGGATTTCACTCCGCTGTAATTTATGAATTCATGCCTTGCATTTTTTTTCTTCATTAAATCAAAACACGTGAGGGATGCATGATTTATACGACGTTGTCCAATTCCTATCTATCTCCAGTCACTAGAACACACCCTCCCCTCACCTGATCTTCTATCTTCTCTATAAATAAGAATAGCAGAAGGCGCAGAGAAAGCTCTACGAGTAAGCTTCCATGGATTTCTCTCTCTTAAACGATGCTGTCGCGTCCCAATCATACGACAAGATTGCAGATATCTGCGACGAACTCATGCTTTAGGTAGGCTTATTGATTCTCTTTGTCCTCTTCAAATCAATCCCTTTTTCTTGGTTGTTGTTGAACTTGTACATTGAATCGTCGTCCTCAGCATGTATATTTCATGAATATAAATAATAATGAGAAATCTTAGTTAGGGTTTTTGATATCTGTTGGTTTTCTATTGTTGTTAAGAGTGTTCTAATAATTTCCAGGGGTAGTTCTATTCATCATTAAGAGAGTTTCTGAAGTTTAAATAGGGATATGTCTCTTCTTGTTCTCATCAAATTCTGTTTTATTTAGTGATTGAATAAGTTGCAACGCAGGGCATTGCCTTTCATGTTGAATGGCCTTATGTGATTCATCTTCTAGGGCACATTTATGTTGATGATGTGTAAGTAGGGTTTTTTTCTTCAACATTTTCATTTTTTTTAATGATTCTTTGGGAATTGGGGTTTTGATTCTATGCTAGTTTGCAATTTAGGGTTTGGAATTTCACTTCTTTTTGAATTTTGATTGGGTCGAGTGATGGTTTTGCATTAACAGTGCTCGATTTTATGGAAATCTATACCAGTGGAGACCAAGGAAAGCCAACCATAGGTAATTGCGGGGATCGTATCAAGATTTGAAATATCGATTAAATATTTGATAAAAAAAGATTAGAAAATTTTCTTTATTTTTTTTTTTATTTATGATTTCTCTCTTCGTTAGGAACACAGTGTTTCAAATTTGAGGTGATTCTGATAAGTATATCAAAAGTTATGACCAAAATATTCAACTTACGTCAAAGCTGAAAAACCCAAAAACTACCCTTCGACCTACCCCTCGGCCTACCGACCACCAGACCGACAAAACCCTAATTTGCTGGAAAAGGGATTGAAGTCCTCGGCCAGCCGAACACCAAACGGAAGAAAACTTTCATGTTGAACTTTTCATGAAAACAACATAATTGGACCAACCCTATCCTACCTATAAAATGTTAGCAACTTTGGCACACTTTTCCGAGCCTTAGTCGACCGAGCACTCGACAGATGAGCCGACCAAACCCTCTTTTGATTCGTTTTTGATAGTTTGACTTATTGGACACTTGTATAATGTAGAGTTAGATATGTAAGAAGAGTTTCTAAGTTGTTAGGATTGAATTACATGTTTTGACCTTTCGGTAAGTATCATTGTGTACACAACCCTTAGAAACTATTTGATATATTGGTAAATTGACTTAGTTTCAAAGGAGCTTGAGTTCCCTTTACTTTTTTAGGGGCATTCAGCAGTCCAGGGTCATCTGTACTCATGTCCGGACAATCGGGTATTGCCCATGGTTGTCATTACCAACCGTGGATGACCTTTGGAGAAAAGACCTTAGAATTGGTAAAATCAAGTTTTCCCAGTGCCCGGTCAACCGGTGGAGATTTTGGTCACTCCTGATCGACCGGTCTCCACCTAGATCACAAAACATACCCTTTCTATTTTGCAGACCCTGTAGTCACCTGGTCGACCGACTACTTTTATTCAATCGACTGGATGAAATCTCCCGGCGAACCCAACTAGGGAGTGTATCTTGATTTTCCAAAAAACTAGTCCACCAACCGAAAGGTCCGATCGACTGGGCTCCACGAGTTTAGAAAAAATAGAGCTGTTGGCTCTCTAAACTAGCCGTTTGGCATTGCTTGTTCAACCAGACTGTTCTCTCGGTCGACAGGGAGCGCGTAATGTGCTTGGTTATTATAAATAGAACATTAGTTCTCTCAACCTTCTTACTTGAAACTCAATTCCGAAAAGCCTTGGAGATTGAGGAGAACTTAAAGAGGCTTTGAGGAATCACTTCCCTATCTTCTCCATTCACATGGTAAGAGTATTCAACACTTAGCTAATATGAAGATAGATGGTGGACGAGTCTTCAACCCTAGATGTGTAGGAATTCATGGTAGTATCACACACATGTCAAAGGGTTATAAGGCCCTCGTCCTCTTTGTGAACCATTCATTGGAGGTGCTACAACAAGGAAGCGGAGCGAGGAACGTGCTAGAAGGTCGGGATTTGAGTACAACAAAGAAATTGCAATTTATTGGTAAATCTTTTGGGCAAGTTTCCTGTTTTTGATTTTTATTGAAAACTTGTAAGGTGGATGTAGATTGGTAGCAATCGAACCACCCTAAAAGAAATTCTAGTTCGAGGTGAACCAAGGAAAAAACCTCATTGTAACAGTTGGAGGTTCTCCGCATGAAACCCTGGTTTTAACGGTTGGTGGTGAGCCGATTGAAAACCAGTCCAATGAATACCTTTGGACCATGTGTGGTGCCCTTGGGAGTGGATGTAGGACGGAGTACCAAACAATTCCAAAAGGGGGACAGAAACCAAGTCAAGGAGAAGAAGTACTGCTTCCCTAGATCAAGCCAAGGAGAAGAAGTACTGCTCTCCTAGATCCTGAAAAATGGATCAAACTCAAGGAAGAAAGATCAAGGAGAAGAAGCTCCGAAGCCATGTTGGTCTACTGCCTTGAAGATCTGAAGACTTGAAGCCTCAAAATACAAGCATCAAAGCCTAAAGAAAAAGCTCTTAATTTCTAAATACGCTCAAAAGCCCAGAGATTTACACCAAAGTTGAAGCTTTCAATCCACATCTTTTTTAAGTCTATAAGCATGAAGATCAAGCTGAAAACTTCGCAACAAATCCTTACTATTTTGTCCGTGAAATCTATCAAATCTACTATCTTTATGATAGATGCAAAGGAGATCAAGGAAGATCAAATCCAACCAAAGAATAAGCTGTTGTAGCCCTTGGATTGAAGACTCTGAAGGGAAAAATCAGAAGACGTTTTCTTTTGTACAAAGAAAAAACTTAAGAGATTGTGATCTCTCATTTTTAAATATCTCCAAATTGATTTCGTAGCTACAGATCTTGTACGTTGATTCTTCAATAACAAAATTTGTGTTTGCACGTGAGATAAAACTTCTTATCAAAATATTAAAAAAATTAACTATTACTACCTCATTAAATTACTATCTAATCAAATGGATTGCCCACATTCACAACATCATATTCTCTTGTGGCATAAAAGCATATCTCACAAGGCAACTAAACCTTAGGCATATGATTTGGTAGGCTTGGGCAAAAGTAAGTGCTACGTAGTAGGATCTGACTGGGCTAGAATATAAAGTCTGATTGGTTTTTCCGATGGGACTAGGTTTATGTTAGATTGGCCTGGTGGACTTATGCATTATTTGTAATTACTATTTTTCTATATTGCATATATATATATATATAACTATTAAATTATAAAAAAAACATACATATAAATATTATATTACCACTAACTGAACTGTTTTCTCAATCGGCCCAGAGCGCGTAATTTGGTTGGTTATTATAAATAGAACATTAATTCTCTCAACCTTTTTACCTGAAACACAATTTCGAAAAGCCTTGGAGATTGAGGATAACTTCAAGAGGCTTTGAGGAATCACTTCTCTATTATCTTCTCCATTCACATGATAAGAGTATTCAACATTCACTTAATGAGAAGATAAATTGAAGATAAGTCCTCAACCCTAGATATGTAGAAATTCATAAGTAGTATCACACACACGTCAAAGAATTGTAAGACCCTCGCCCTCTTTGTGAGCCATTCATTGGAGGTGCTACAACAAGGAAGCGGACTTATCCTTACTCCCTAGTTAAAAGAGAAGGTTCACTCAATTTCAGCCGGTCCGTTCAGTTAGTTAAACCATAAAAGTGAAGATGTTGCTCGCACTACGCTATATCTTGCTTGCAAACAAATTAGAGTAGTCTACGATGCCACTGGCACAGTTTAGAGGTGGGCCCGCGATCTTGTACAATATCAAGACATTTGAACACAATCAGCTCTTCTAATGGATCACGTGTCGTCTGTTGGTTGGGCCGTACACATTCAAAGACTGTCTATAGACTGTAACCTGTACTAGGACTGCATTGGCTACCACGAACCTATGTCATTAGAACGCTAAGCGGGGCGGTAGCGAAAGTGCCATAAATTCAAACTTCAAAATAACTTGTAGCTCTACTAAAAATATTTCACTTTAATCTTATTTTAAGTATAAAATAGATTTATTTTCATATTTTAATAAAAATTCCAACAAGTTATAAGAAAACTTCGTTATTTTTATAATTTTATTCTAATCTGTTTATTATAGAAAGATATATTTTTATAATTTCATAAAATACATCCTCAAGAATTTCAATAAAATCAGTTTACTTGTAAGTTTTAGCACCAAACACCTATATAAAGTCGAATCTACCGGATTTGACTAATGTTTTGGAGCTCAAAACGCGTATTCACGTTCTGATCGCAAACCACCTCCCTTATCAGCGGACTGTGTGGCATAGACACCAACACGACAATGAAAGGTAAAAGTAAAAATAAAGAAATGTCTTTATAACTTTTAGGGGAGAATCTGTAATATGTACAAATTTCAAGTAAATTTATGTAATTTATCCTCAGTTTTTATCTCTTCTAAATTAATTCTAATCCTAAACGGTCAAAGGGATGGTATCGTGATGACGGTTTTGTAAAAGACAAGATATATTAGAACATAAGAACAACTAAAACATATGAACCAATATAACCGTTTTATTAGCGAAATAAGTAGGGAAAGTCTGTCTCAAAACAATCTAAACTGTCGTGCAGCTGTTCTATCAAAAGCTTTCATTCTCAAACGTTACCTGTGAATAAGACAGAGAAGAGACAAGGGGAAAAGAAAAAATTGAAATAACTGAAAAATCAATTTAAATGTAGATCTCAAAGCAAGAAAACCTCAAAAAATCCGAATGGCTTGCTATCCCTTTTCTCTCTCAGAGTCTTAACTCAATGTTGTCTTCTTCCTCTAAAATTCTCAGATTTTTTCAAGTCAAGATTCTTCAAATTCAAGAATCAGATTCTCTTTAATGGAGAAAATATTCACCTATTTATAAGGAATTTAGCCTCTCAAAAGAGGGCAGATGTCACTCAGTCAAGTGTCCACAGAGGAGCTTACAAATATCCCTATGCATTAAACATATCCTAAATGACACGTGTTTTTACAACACGCCTACGTAGTTTCCGGAGAAATGGATGAGTCATACGAATCTTCAAAACTTGCTCTGTGATAGGTTGCTTTAGATCTTAAGGAACATGCATTGAATGACATATGTTACATGCAAAAGATCTGAAAGCAACGTCACCATTCTGGCCGTCATTCTAGAAAAGACCCCCCTTAGATAAGTTATACAGTAGATATTATAACTAGCTGAGGTTTTTATTGCGTGTTGTCCATTCTGAGCATCCGTCTCAATCAACTTTAAGAAGTCACTTCAATGTCATAAATACCTTTTTGAATTCGTTTACTTCGAAAGAACTCCCCTTGGCTCCTATCTTCCTTCAAAGGAAAACAAAATAATTGTATACTTACAAGGTGACCAATGTATTCTCGAATTACCCATATAGAGAACTCGAAATTGAAGTTTTCATCAGGGAACTCGTTTTCATGATCAATAGTCCCTATAAAGAAGAGTTTATTTTGAAATCCCTTAAGATTCATAACTATAGTAACCAATTCGAGTGCCTTCTACTTGAATGAAGTCATAAGTAAATATGTTTCTCTTGCGAATTCCTTCAAAGTGAAGTGAGAGGACATTTCTCAAAGTCCGTAGAAAACCTATCTTCAGAAAATACTTTCGGAGATGGCGTGCGTTCAACTTCTGAAACTCTTCCATAGAGGATTTGTTTCTAGAAGTGAAATATATACAAGATATAACTCGAAGTCAATTCATAATAATGAATAATAGCGACTTCGAGCCTTAGTTTGTAATTCGGATGCATAAAAGAGTGCATTCGAAGGGGGTAAACCCAAATCTGTATCCTTCGGAAGGAACAAAAATCCTTAGTCTTTTTAAGAGTGTCAGTCCCTTTGGACGAATTGATCTTCTCAGGGTGATTAGCCTCGAATTCGCCTGAGGAGAAAGAAATATTCTTCATTCGAATTCACTTTTGGCTGGAGGGAACATACCTCCTTTGAATTCACCATCTGGAGGTGGTTGACCTTCGAGTTCACCATCTGGAGGTGGTTAGCCTTGAGTTAGCCTTGGAATCCGCTTTAGCAAGGGAAAATATACCTGCTTCGTGATCATTTCAAGACAAAATATAATAAGTGGTCCTTCAAAGTCTATGGATATGATCCAAGAATGACTTCTGGATATAGAAAGCTCCTTCAAACATATTTCTTTAAGCAAAATACCTTTAAAATGTAAAGGTAGCATAATAAAATCACTCGAAGTCTGTTATAAAGAATGAATAGATGTGACTTCGAAGTTTTATTTAAAATTTCACATGTTTGAAAATCCATTAGGGGTGGCATGCCATCAAGTATGTCCTTCGAGTGAAATAAGGTCATTCAAAGGAAGAAAGAAATCTTCTTTCCTTCGAGTGCTTAGAAGGAAATATGACATAGGAACACAAGTCCTCGTCCTTTTGAATATTTCAAGAAGGACGCTAGTTAGTGTTTGTTGAGTTTGGGACACGTGGCTTTTGCCCATAAGTTGGAATTCAAAATGGTTGCTTCTTCAAGAAGGTTTCCTTTTTGTGATAAGGACGGTCAGATATCTCTAAACCGATTCAAATATCACATTTTTACAAATGGTCCAATCAACGTGCAACGCGTTGTTGACACCTGGCACGTGAGAGACGGCTGTACAACCGTTACAGCTTTATTGACTGATTCAGTGTATGCGGTTGTACCCAAAAAACATGCATACGAGCTTTTAAGATAACGCCACATGTCAATGGAATTAATTAGCCCACATGATCACCATTAGCCCCCCAGTCTCAGGTTTCCTATGCTAGAGAGGAAAGCATGAGATCGTACTTGAAGCATGTTGGGCATTAAATGTTCTTTCTTCGAGGGAGTGCATTTTAAATGAGGTTATCATACGTTGCCAAAGTAATGATTTCTTCCCTGGGATCACGCGAACTGCCAAAAATACCTTTTCAATTTCTGCAACACAAATCGCCATTCTCTCTATATTGAGAACTCATTAAGGAAGAGAAGGTTCCTACAACCTGAGATTTCCAAGCTTTCTTGCCTTCTTTCTGAATTTTTTTGCAATTTGCTTCCTTGCCCTCTTACTTTCCTTCTTTCTTCTCAACTATCACAATGTCCAAGAAGGGTGCTGCAAAGAAGACAAATACCAAGTTGAAAATTCCTACCATGCCATTCTGGGATGTAGTTAGGGATTCGGTGGTGCTTGAAGCCATTCAAAGTGGGGAAGAGCTATTTTGCCCATATGAAGAAACAATGTGGACCAATATATGGTTTCCACGTTTGAGCCAAGCACCAGTCTTCAGGGCTGAGAGGAAAGACTTTCCTTTGTTTGAAATTGGATTTCGCTCACACTTCCATCTTCCTCCTAGCTGGCCAGAATGGGTAACCCACATAATGAAAAATGATGAGTACCGGAAGTTGTTAGATGCCGCCGGAGTGCTGGAATCAATCCGTGTTTATATGGGTGACATCACAGGGACTACGAAGCCCTAAAGGAGTTTGTTGTTCGTTGGGATCCGGAGGACCATGTCTTTGTGACTGCTTTTGGAGAAATCAGCATCACATTGAAAGATGTATCCATGCTGTGCTACCTTCCAATCTTGGAAGATGAAAACCCGGGCGCGATTACCCTAACTGCAGAGGAAGGACTTGGAGATGCTGAAAATATGCTCCAAGGAAACTCTGAGGAAGACCCAGCTGAAGGGGAAGGATTCCAGCATGAGTTCGAAGTACTCATTTAAAGGCTGGGCGAGATACTTCTGGAATGAAGAAGAAACCCCTAAAGTCACCAGCTTCTCAATCAAGCGACATTGGGGTGAAGGTCTGGACAGTGCCGTTCACTTAGCAGGCTTTGTCACCTACTAGTTGACAAGGTTTGTCTTCGAGGGATACCCTACGGAAAAAGTACATGAGAGGGTATTCCCTTTGGCGGTGAAGATTGTAAGAGGAGTTCGAGTTCCTCTTGCTCCATTATTCCTGGGATCATAGTATGAGCACCTGGATCTACTGTGTGAGGATATGGCGAGAAGCCGGGGAGAGAGGTTGGTGGAAACACTACTGGATGCCAACTTCCTTCAGCACTTCCTGTGGTAGAGGTATCCCAGATACGCTCCTCAAGACTTCTCATCAGTGGAGGAGCATATTTTCACAATGGACCTTGATTCTTCCCCGCGGGCCCTTATCTGGTCAGGATTCCGTCCAAAGTGCAATGTCTGGTTGCATCAAGTGATGGATATCGCAACCGAGTTCGAGTACCGCCCAGATCGCAAGGGATGGATTAGACTGTTGTAGCCTTATGGGGTCATGGTGGCGGAAGACACGGAGAAGAGCACCGCTACCTGCTTCTTCTATCACCGGAAGAGAGGGCATTCTTGGTGATTATTCATCCCGACTATCTGATTAGCATGGTGAGGGATTATGGGAGCAACTATCCCACCTACAACCGTCAGTGTGTGCTCAGGCAGTTTGGGATGGACCAAATTGCTCCTTCTCGTGATGTGGAGTCTATGTCCACCATGTCACCAAGTGCGGAGGTCGTAGGACAGAGATTCCTACGAGAGCAGGGCTACCTTGGATTGGCAGCTGACTTCAAGGCCACTCCTCCTGCATCAGAGAGAAATGACAGGGTTTCTCCTTGGTGGTTGGACTATTGGCATAAGTCCTTAATCCGCCTTGATGAATTCTGCAGGAGTGATCCTGTGCTTTCAAAGGTTGATCTTGGTGGGGCTAACGAGTAGAGATTGAAGAGAAATGAAAAGAATCACCCCATCCAGACTAGCAATGGCCACCCTATAATCCATGAGATTCCAGGTCACAACATGATCGTGGATGTCTATGAATGGAGGGAAGGGGTTACAGTTCTTGAAGTTGCTGAGGCTTCTGAAAAAGCCATTTTTGCTGAGCCTGAGACATCTGCTGAGGCAATAGAAGAAAAGGAAGAGGAGGAGGATGATTGAATTCCTATTGGGAATCGTCTTCACCAGAAGCGTAAGAGTGCTAGACTGCCCAAGCTCCCTCCTATGCCAATTATCTTTGAGCGGCTTCTGGCAGGAATTTTGAGTGCTAAGGCTTCAAGCCATATTTCAAAACCTCCTCCTCAAGGGCCATGCCTCAGGATAAAGTCCACTGCTAGCCGGACCCTAAAGGCAAGAAATGTAGAATCTTTTCCTTCTATCTTGATTTCTCCTGTAATTGCCTCTAACTTGTTTGTCTAATTTTATAGCAGTTGAATGCTAGAGGAGTAGGGGAAGGGCTGCAGATTAGCGACTCTTCCACCCTATCTCCTACAAAAGGACCTGAAGGGCAGGGTTCAAGGGTGTCAGCTGGGATCTCACAAGAGGGAGCTACACCCGGAACCCCGGTTAGTGGTAGGGTTCTCCTTCCTGGAGAGTCACCCTCTTTTGGTTCTCTAACCAGCAGGGTACCTACACCTGCTGACCTCCCCTCCAGTAGAGTGCCTCAACCTCCACAAGGGGCTGCTGGAGTTGGAAGTTCCAGACTCCTCCCCCACACTTCGAGGGCTCTTCTTCTTGTAATAATTCTTCCGTCCTTTGTAGATTTTTGCAATTGCTATGCCTTCTTTCTACTGATTTGTGTGTTCTTACCATTGTAGCTGTTGTAGAAGAAGGGAGAGTTGGAGGTAGAGTACCTCTCTTGATCCCTCCCACCTTGCCATGGAGAGATCTTGGCAAGGTTCACATAGAAGTAGGACAAGAGAGGGAAATCCCTGAGGTGAGTTGGAGCCCTCATGGTCCCCCATCCATGACTTCCGGCAGTACTCCTGCTAGAAGAGAAGAGAAGGATGAAGCTGCTGAAGATGCAGTTCTCACACTTGATCATCTGACTATTGAATATACAGTCTCAGTAAGTAGTTTTTTTCCTTTGAACTTTCCTTCATATATTATCCTTCTTGTAGAATATTGACTAACACTTGTTGTTTGCAGGATAACAAGAAAACAACTTCCCTTGTTCCTGGGGACAGGGAGTGTTGGTGCTCCAGATGCATCTCTTGTACAGAAAGAAACAGAGGATGCTGCTGTTGCTGGAGATGAAGATGAAGTCTCCTCCAAACTTCCAGCTGCTCCAATGGAATCCACCATTGTACAGACTGAGGTGGTTCCTCAACTTGAAGATCCCGTTCCACTAGTTGTACCAGCCCCAAGATCAACAACTCCAGCTGCTGATTCTGCAAGACCAAGTATTGAAGAAATATCTGAAACCATTCCTTCGAAGGAACCAGAGGTCGTAGCCATGTCTTCCTTCCCTACAATGCTTTCTCAAGTAGCTGTAGAGGTCCCAGAAGATGAAATCTGAACCTAACTCCTATAATTGGATTGAAGCGCAAAAGAGGGAGCTTTGCAATCCCAACCATTCAAAAGAGGAGAGAATTGTCCCCTGATCCTGTTGAAGATCCAGGAGATATTGAGAGAAAATATTGGATGAACTTGATCAAGGCAACTTAGGAGGAGATCTTGCCTGAGACAGCACTATCAAATCCCAAATTCAGGCTTTTTGGCTACAGAGAACTATGCAGGCTCCTGAAAATCATGAGTCGTAGGACTTTAAACAGTATTATTGCTGAGGATTGGCAACTTGGGAGAAGACAGTGAAATGCTTGAAAGGCATGAAGTTTGAAATTAAGTGGCTGGTCAACTGGTTGGAGTAATTGAAGACAAAGGTGCAGAAGTTTAGTAAGGTGCTGGCCCTGGAAGCCTTCGTTGCGGCTCAATCGGAGGTGGTAGAAAAATGTCAAGGAGCCTTCGAGAAGTGTAAAGCTGATTTAAGGGAAGTGGATATTGTTGAGCTAGATGCTATGAAGCAACAGGCTGTAGAAGTGTGTGCTCAAATTCTTAATGATCATGAAGAAGCAGCACGACTGTGTCTCAAGAGCAGGCCAAACTCTTAGAGGCACAAATTACTATGATGAGAGTCTCCATCCCTGTCCTTGGAGCTTCAAGGCTTGGACTTCTAGAAGGGGCCTTTGAATGCGTCACTAAGTCCCAACTGACTAGATCACCCTGACTTATCTATCTCATTTTGTACTTATACTTTTTAATGTAATGACAAAGAATCTTTTGTAAACAACTTTCTTCATTAATAAAAGTATTTCCTTAGCCATTTCCCATTTATCTTGGATTGCATTTTCTTTCAAAGGCCTAATCTTGTAATATCCTGAGGCTTGAGCAGAAATAACTTCAAAAGGACCTTCCCACCCAAGAGCAAACTTAGGCTTTACAGCACTACTTCGCGCATACCATGTTGTTCGTAGGACAAGTTCACCAACTTGGAAATTCCTTGGTATGACCAACTTGTTATAGGCATGAGCAATAATCTGATGATAATGCAAGTTGTTTTCCAAAGCCTTTTGCCGCTTCTCATATAGATTTTCTAACTCCTGAGCATGTAAGAGAGCAAAATCTATGAAATCCCAGTCCACCTTGCTTGCATAGAAGATCCCTGCTGAGGCAACTTGCAGTTCAACTGGAAGAAGGCTTTTGCTTCAAAGACTAGAGAAAATGGAGTTGCATTTGTAGCCCTATGCTTGCTTACCATGTATGCCCATAAGGCCTGAAGCAAGGATTCATTCTATTTTGTAGGCTGATCATGCACCATCTTGCTTAGAACTCTGATCAAAGTCTTGTTGGTGGCTTCAGCTTGAGCATTCCCTTGAGGATAGTAGGGAGTAGACTTATTATGTAGAATTCGATAATGAACAGTCATCTCTCTAACTGGCCTGTTAAGGAAGGAAGTGCCATTGTCTATAATGATCCTCCGAGGTGGATCAAAGTGGAGGATAAGATTATCCCTGATGAATTGAGCTACATAAGCTCCATTAGCTCTTCTCAATGGGACAGCTTCAACCCATTTTGTGAAGTACTCTGTAGCCACCAAGATCTAAGAGTTCATCTCCTACTCCTAGGATTAATGGGCCCAATCAAATCCAGGCCCCAAGTATGAAATGGCTATGGAGAAATGACTGACTGCATTTCCTGATAAGGTTTACAGGGGATGCTATCTTGAACCTGGCACTTAACACATTTCTTCACAAAATCTGCTGCATCTGCTTCCATTGTAGATCGAAAATGGCCTATGTCTTGGAGTTTCTTGTATAGCTTCTTCTTTCCTTGATGCGGTCCAGATGTACCACCATGGACTTTCGAAGGACAATAAAGATCTCTTGAGTTCCGAGACAACGTAAAGGGGTATCATTGAAGCTCCTTCAAAACAGTTCTCTTTGCTCCATGTAAAATCTAGGGATCTTGTGTTTGAGCAGAAGAGCCTCAAACCTATCCTGAGGTAGAACTCCATCTCAAAGGAATCTGATATAAGGTTCCCTCCAATATGTAAACTCATAAACGAGAAATGCTTCTGCAATATTAGGTGGCTCTTGACACTTAGCACAAGAGAGTTGCAATTTTGCAGCCTCGAATGCTATGGAAGGCCAGTATACTCCTAATCTTTGGACTCGTCTGTACAAGACAATGGAATCCGAAAGTCCACAGGTATCTTCATGCATAACCTGCATCTTTTTCATAGCTTCCTTTGGTCCAAGACATCTGAAAAAACCTCTACTAACCCCTTTATAATAAAGAACATTACCTTGCTTGGTAAAGTTCATTAGAATCTTCAAAGGGGTAGTAAAAGTGTGATAAAGGAGATTATCTAAGTCATAGATAATCTGATACCTCCAGTCCGCTTCTGGAATGAGCTCCTCATCCTCCTAAGGAAGCTAGGTGGAAGGAGTGGGCCTTAGAATGACTTCCAAAGTGGCTGTATCAAGTTCCATTTGAAGTCTGCCTCCAAAATTGGTTAAAGCATCAGCATGCTTATTCTTTCTCCTCATTGTATAAGTCAAGGAATAACTTGTGAACGTTCGAAGGAGGGCATGTATGGCTGTCATGTAAAGAACTAAGTCAGTTTCCTTCACTGCGAATTCCTCATTGATTTGAGAGACAACCAAGAAGGAATCTCCAAAAATTTGAATGTTTTAAACATCCGTCTGATGTGCCAAAGTAAGACCAATCAACAAGGCTTAATATTTTGCTCTATTGTTGGTGCAAGGGAAATCCAGCTTGAAAGAGAAGGAAAACTATTGACCGTTTGGAGAAACAAGTTCAATCCCAGCTCCACCACCTTGAGAATTGGATGACCCATTAAACTTTATCTGTCATTCCTCTTCAGAGACTACAGATACCTCATTCGTGATGTCATCCTCTTCTTCGTGGGTAGAGAAGGCCGCCAATAAGTCAGCAACATCATGTCCCTTAATAGCTCTCGGAGTCTCACACACAATCTCAAACTGAACTAGCTGAAGTAGCCATTTGACGTGTCTTCCATAGAGAATGGGCTGAGAAAGGAGATACTTAACAGGATCACTCCTAGTTACAAGATGAATTGAATGTGAATGTAGATAATGCTTCAACTTATTCACCATGTGTACTAGAGCCAGACAAAACTTATCTATCCTAGAATATTTGATTTCAACCCCCTGCAGAAATGTACTAACAGAGTCGACGGGTCTCTCAAGTCCTTGCTCATCCTCCTGAGCAAGTAGACCACCTATGGTTTGATCAGTATAGACAAGGTATAATCTGATAAGTTTCCCTCAAATAGGAGCCATCATAGTATGGGGATGGGCAAACACTTGTTTGATTGCCTCAAAGGCTTGCTGATGTTCCTCCTTCCAAGAAAAAAGAGCATTCTTCTTTAGGAGATGCATAAATACCCTTAAAATATAAATGTAATATAATAAAATCACTCGAAGTCTGTTCTAAAGCATGAATAGATGTGACTTCGAGGTTTTATTTAAAATTTCACATGTTTGAGAAATCCATTAGAGGTGGCATGCCACAGAGTACGTCCTTCGAGTGAAATAAGGTCCTTCGAAGGAAAGAGAAATCTTCTTTCCTTCGAGTGCTTAAAAGGCAATATGCCGTAGGAACATAAGTCCTCATCCTTTTGAATATTTCAAGAAGGACGCTAGTTTGTGTTTGTTGAGTTTGGAACACGTGGCATTTGCCCATAACTTGGAATTCAAAAAGGTTGCTTCTTCAAGAAGGTTTCTTTTTGGTGATAAAGACGGTCAGATATCTCTAAATCGGTTCAAATATCACATTTTTACCAAACGGTCCAATCAATGTGCAACGCATTGTTGACAGCTGGCACGTGAGAAACAGCTTTACATCTGTTACAGCCTTATTGAACGATTCAGTATATGCGGTTGTACCCAAAAAATGTACATACACGCTTTTAAGATAACACCACATGTCTAATGGAATTAATTAGCTCGCCTGATCACCAATATGATACTGGTTTAGGTTGTGGGTCCCATTTGATCTAAAGCCGTTGATTTTTCAGATATGGTAATAGTGTAAGCAAGTGTAGTGCAGAGGTGCATTGTTTAAAGCGACTGATCAAAGAGCTAGCATAACCTTACCCACACATACATACAAATCCATTACGTACAAACTTTGTTTACATAATTACTTCCCTCCACTCCCTCATTTTCATTCTTTCAGCAAAAGCGCTTCTAACTTGAAGATGCTGGTTCTGATTCTTAACTAGGCACTGCAACCTCCAGGTCCAAATCGTACCCCTCCTCCTGCTACGTCATAAACCACTTCCATCCCTTGTTGCGCCATATTCCCAATGATGGATGATTTAACTCGACCTGTTGTTGCACTGAAACCCAGGCAAGCTCTTTTTCTCAATGTATGAAATCAAATCCCAGACTCGTTAACATTGAGATCAATACCTCCTTGAAAATGCAACACTATACTCGGAACCTTCGCCTTCTCGATATCTCTAACATAATAGCATGTGTCTAAAACTTTGGACAAATTGGCGTAGGAAGGGCGTGAAAACGAGTGGTTGAATGCATCTCGGAGCTCTGAATAGACCGATGGTGGCAAATAAGTTACGGTGGTACCGGAGTCTATGACGATTCTGATGGATTTGGACTTGGACACAGACGGTAAGTTATTAAACGATAGTTTCTTTCCAAGACTTATCCCTATAAGGTTGAAGAAATAGACAGATGGATGGTTTGAGTTTCTTAGCAGTGGTGTGAATTTGATGGAGGAAGAGCCCGTTGCTTGTTTCCCGAATGCCAAATACCCGGTAGCAAAACTATCCCGTGGCGGTAGACAGTTAGAAAACGATCCCTCAAACTGAGTAGCCTGAAACACCAGCGACAGCTTTCCGCGTCCAAGGACTAGCACTCCGTCAATCTCCCGCACCCGATGTGAATTACAGGCAACAACAAATCAGATGAGAGCGGATCAGGTGCGGGTGGCCTGCCCGTGTGGGTGAGTACGGGCGGCACTCTATTGGCCCACGTCAGCACATTTCGTGTGAAAAAAAAAACATTAAATAGATATATATTTTTTTATTCACATGTGCGGGTGGCCAATAGAGTGCCGCCCGCAGGGGCAGGCCACCCGCACCTGATCCACCACCAAATCAGATGGTGTTAGTTTCTTCTCTCTTTTTCTTTTCGGTAATAAGATGATGTCAGTGTCAATGATTCATTTCCCAAGTATCCACTACTGTAGGATCTTTCTTCATATTTAAAGCTATTTGTAGCCGCAGTAGGAGGAGAAGCAGTTTTTGTTAGAGCGGTTCTGTTGGAGTTTGGAGCACTCTCTCGAGTTGCATGAGATGGGGAGAAAAGAGCATGATTTGTTTTGGACGAAGATGGGATCATTTTGTTTATAGCAAGAAGTGGCATTGGAACAATCTGGCTTGCAATGGATCCAAATGGGGTCGCTACCGGTGTCAAAAATCACCAAAACATCTTGCTTTAGTATGCCAAAGCCGATGGTAACCATGAATTCTCCACTAGTAATGGATTTGGCAAGGATCCTAGCCTTATTAGAATCTTTAGCCGCGGGCCTGTTTGATACTGTATCTCTAGAATGGTTATAGCGGGCTCGAAGTTGATCACGAAGAAAAGTCTGGCGAAGACTTGGAGCCGTCTTCTGTTGTCCCAATGACGAGCAGGGACCCACTACAAATAAGGATAGATTTAGCTACGGTCGCAAACCGTCGCTATACAAAACAATACCGCTACTAATGTTTATTAGCTGCGGTTTTACAACCCTCACTAATGCTTCCGTAGCAAATTCTATTAGTGACGGTTGTAGAAGCGGTTGTTTCAAAACCGCGGCTAAATATTAGACCTTTAGTTGCTGTCATATAACCGCAGCTAAATAAATGTTTTAGCTGCGGTTATAAGACCGCGGCTATATATAATATTTAGCCGCGGTTGCATATAACCGCAGCTAAATAAATGTTTTAGCTGCGGTTATAAGACCGCGGCTATATATAATATTTAGCCACGGTTTTACAACCGCGGCTAAATGATTTATTATTTACATTTAGCTGCGGTTTCACTGACCGCAACAAATTTAATATATGATTTTTTTTTATTCTATACATTTCAGTTCTATTTGACTCTTCAACCTGATAAAAG
>JAUPMG010277884.1:6433-18696 GCA_031762675.1 Pachysandra terminalis | reverse complement strand
CACCCATAAATCAATATTTGATTTATACATATAGTCTTTCACTGGGACACCAGATATCTTGTCTCTCATTTGGCACTCACCTCGGAGCCCAAGTATCCTCACGTTATCCATTGGTCCTTCATAAATGATCCAATGTCAGTCCAAGATTTGGTTCTCACTCAGGAAACACAATGCATGCATGTCCTTTTAATGCATGAAATATAACAATCAACTACATGATATGCAAAAGTATGATCATGATAGTATAATATGATCCATTCAATCCATATGAATCATTCACACTTATATGTATACAAGGACTGAAATAAATGGGTAACTGCTAATGCATTTACACATGTCCATAACATAGTTCACCAATCATTCAGTCACATCAATCTAAGTTTACAGCATCAATTTCTATTTACGACTACTACAGGTCATGTATAGGGAAAAATGCGTGTTCATCCTAGCAAAATCATACAACACTTCACTATTTATGTTCTCAAGAGCACACAAGTATTGAGTCATGCACAAGAAAATAAAGGTAATCAACATTAAAGATTCCATGCTCCAATCAAGCCATAATGATCACAATCATCACGATGAACCATGGTGTCAACATCGGACTTGGATGCCAAACGTACCCCTCAATCTCCCTCCCAGTCTATCTCAAACACTTTTGTCGACGGGTGCCGTCGGTAGACCGACGAGTCCACCGACCAGGTTTAAAAATCAATTAACAAGCTCCTCAGTAGGTCCCGTTGGTGGACCGATGAGCCTACTGACGTCGTCGGTGGACCGACGAATCCATCGACGAAGCTCTCTAAAATCCAAATAGCCGTCGGCAGATCCTGTCGGTGCCACCGACGGATCTACCGACGCCCGTCAGTGGGTGTCACCAGTGGACTGACGAGTCCACCAACCAAAAATTTCTAAAGTCTAAGTCCTTGTCGGTGAGTCCCATCGGTGTACTGACAGGCCACCGACAAAGTCACACCTGTGGTCAATTTCGTCGGCGGATCCGTCGGTAGACCGACACTGTCGATGGTTTCCGTCGGTGGGCCGATGAATCCACCGACAGTAGTCCAAAAGTTTATGCTGCGTCGGTGGACCGACCTCCCACCGACGAGCGCAATTCTAAGTTTTCTCGCCCATAACTCGCCCCAGTATCGGTGTCTTCTAATTCCCTCCTAAAAGGTTTCCTTCCCAAGGTCAAATGGGTCTGAAACACAAAGTTAAACCCATCAAACAATCCCAATATCAATTAAAATCACATAACATGTATTTGAATCAAACTGTCACAAAGGAAAATATAGCAAGAACAATGAATGAGCAAAATACATCTCAAGACATGAAATATACGAATATGAACATGCAATTTGTGCAATGCATGAATCAAACATGCAAGAATCATAAAATCACAAGGCAACACTCATGATTTCTTCATGGAAATCATTCAAGGATGAATTCAAAGAAGTACACAATGTACTTACCTCAGGCCAAAAACGAAATCCTAGCTCGTGGGCTACGAATCTTCAAGCTGAACCTCTTCTTCTTACTCCTCTAGTTCTCCTTCTTGGTCTTCTAGGGTTCCCTCTCCTCTCTTCTTCTTAGCAAACACAACAAAATGAAAAGGCTTTAGGGTTAGCTCAAACCCTATAAACCCAACCCATTAAATGTAAGCCCTTAGATCTAGGTTTCTCTTAAGTGACAAATCCCCACCCTTAGATTGATTTTAAGTGAGGGTGATAAGGTGTGTGCTCATGTATGAGTGCTCATGCATGTTAGCCAATAAAAAATAGTTTTTCTCAGTTTTCTTCAAATTCCCAAATCATTTAAACTTAGCTCAAAAAATTTAAAAATCACATTTTTGGCCCAAAACTCATTTATTAAATTTTTAGGTCATTACAGTGGCTAAGGTCACTCTTTAGTCTGCAGGACATCCCATGGCTCTAAGGATCATCTCGATCTCAATGAACCAATCCTGAGCTTGCAATGGCTCTCCAACACCCTCAAAGATAGATGGAATCTGCTTCTTGAACTTATCGTGCCACTGGATCCGAGACTCTTCTATACCTCTCTACTCAGCCTAATCATGTCTCCAATATCTGAAAGACACCACCTCACTGAGGATCCATACCTACCATAGCTTTAGAGGATGATCCCTCTCCGACAACACTCCTTCTCCTTCCAGCCATTTACATTCAAAGAAGGATTACGAGCCTCAACCCCACACAAACCTCAAAGGAACTCATACAATGAAATAACAAGCAAACATACATCAAGTTATCACAAAACCACAAAAAACCGAGACTCGTCCTTCTAAGTGTCTCATTCCTAGTTCATGTGTTTATGTTATGATTGAAAGTGCATGTAGCAATGGCCTAGGGGGGGAAGGTGAATAGGTTTTAAAATCGATATGCGGAATTGTGGGCCAAATAAAACCTATTAGATTATGCTAGTGAAGATTAGCTAATATACAAATGTAAATCAAACAATAGCTCAAGTGTTAGGATTTCTACGCATGCAATTTTAGCGAAAACTAAAGGCACGAGTAAACCAACAAACACGAGGTTTATAGTGGTTTGGCACTACGGCCTACATCCACTCCCTAGGGCACTGATCGCCAGTCCCAAGGATTTCCGCTATGGCCAGTTTTACACAAAATGGCTAACCACCAACAATTACTGAGGTTTTACCAGCAAACTCCTAATCATTACATGCGGTTTCCATAGCTAACCTCAACTAACTCAAGGTTTTATGGCTAATTTCCAACCGTATAATTTTTAAATAAATTTAAAAATAAAATGGACTGCTTTGATAGATTTATTAATGTAGAAGCATGTCCGGTGGCATGAGTACGAAGTCCCGATCTTCTTGCTCACAACCCTCACTCCTCTCCACGTAGATGATGCTCAAATGAATGCTCAACGAGGGCAAGGTCCTTGGAACCCTAGAAGTGTGTGTGTGATCTATCTAATTGGTTCAACACAACAAAGGGGAAGGACTTGACCTCAATCCATCTTCTTCAAATCATTGGTGTGGAATACCATCACCGCATGAATGGGGAAGAAGAAGGAAATATGAATTCTCCAAGCCTAGGGATGAGCAAAAAGGTCTCTGGAATGATCTAAGGCTTTCCAAGAGAATTCGAGTCGGGTTCCAAGCAATTATGACGTCTATAGGTATTTATAAAAAGTGAAATTACGTGCCAACGGGACAACCGATGGACATGTCCGATCGACTGGTCGACTCCCAATGGCTAAAATTTCTTATAGCCCGTGCCTCACGATGCGTTAGGAGGAACCAACCAGTCGACCCGGTTGACCGGACAATACAGTCGGTCGACCAGTACACCACAGGTCAGCCAAACCCGAATTGGGGGTTTGAATGACCAAGAAGGGCCACCTGTTGATCGGGATCAACCAAAAGCCCCAGCCCGTCAACCGAACCACTCTGGTCGATCAACCAGGAAGGTGTAGGTTGCAAACAACAGTGAACACTTGTTGTGCAACTGGCACTGAGGGTCGGTCGATTGGAATCGACCAGACACCCCAACCAATCAACCGGACCAAGATGGTCAATCGACCAGACCCTTGGGAACACCATGAAGCAATTCAAGAGGTCTGAAAATTTTTAGGGTTGTAACCTTCTAATAGGAGCTTCTTATTTGTTTACCAATTTGGCAACTCCCACAGACAGATTTTTCCTGACGGTTAATCTTTGGTATCCCGTTGAGATGATCTTGCAAGATAAGACAAGAAAGTTCTTGGTAGTCCATGGACCTAGTCGTTGATGCCAAAGCTCGGTTTCATTTAACTGAGTCAAGTTACAAGACACAGGAATAGGAACAGAAGATCCGTCAATCACATTGCAATTGTCGAAAGTGCAAAGACCTTTCAAAATAAATTTTCCTTTTTTTATTAAAGATCTCATAGCATTGCTTAACAAAACTCACCTTATGGTCTCTATCATAGATTTGAGAGATGCTGAGAAGGTAATGTTTCAAACCATCTACACAGTGAACATATTCAATATTAAGCATATTAAAGAAAATTATAGTGCCTTTTCCAACAATCCTAGTGGTGATCCTATCTCCAAAGGTAACAGATCCACCATCCAATTCAGTAAAATCAGTGAAGTGGGACCTATCTCCTTTCATATGTCTGGAGCAACCACTGTCAAGGTACCATCTAGATACATTACCCATTTTAAGAGCAGTGTAGACAGCTATGCTATTTAGCTTCTATTTAGGTACCCACATATAGACGTGACTTGATGTGCTCCTAAGATTGTTATCTAAGGTTTCATCAGATTTACTAATTGTAGGTTTAGTATTCGTAGGGGAATTCTTATTTTGGGACTTTTTGGTAGCTCTTTTGCTTTTCCTATTTTTACTTCAACCTCACTCTTAAAAGCTTGATGTAATTTGAACATTTCACGCATAAGCTTATTAGGATGAAAGAAGTCAAGCTTGTATTGCTTCTTTTTAGGGAACTCTTTCTTGGTAATTGGTATCTTTTGTTGAACCCTTTTCTTAGTCTCAAGGGTAGTGTCGGATTTTCGGTTATGTTTCTTTTTTTTCATTCAAATTGCATATGATCCGGAATTCCGCAATAGTGATACACCATTTTCGATTTATCCTGGTTCCCTTGGGAGGATGACTCACCTTTTACAAAATTAGTGAAGGTACTAGGTCTATTAGATGGTATATAATCGTCAAGCTTAAGACCTGTCATATCCCCATAACGCTTTCCCATTCCAAGGAGTCTTTCGAGTTTCTCTTCTCCTTGAATGAATTTATGGACAACTGACTCTCTAGAAGACTTAAGTTGGTTAAGATTAAGCAATTTATGGTTCATAGAGTTTACTTGTGTAAGTTCAAATTTATGCTTACTGAGACAATCTTTTGTTGTTTTTAATTAATTATTCAGATTTTTATTTTCAATGGCGAAATCTTGTTTCTCTTTTGATAACGTTTTAAGATTGTCTACCAACTTAGAGTTTTCCGAGATCAAATTATTTACTTTAGTGGCACATCTACAACTTTCCACATAAAGAGAATCATAAGTATCCTAAAGATCTTCTTCAGGTTCAGTCACATCCCAAACCTAGAGATCTCAATGGAGATCCTAAAGATTTGAAATAAACTCTCACCCCATTCCACATGGGAGTGATATCAATACATTGCCAAACACATTGAATCCATTAAGACATTTATAAAAATATAGAATTAAAATATCTTATAAATATCCAATCATATAAGCATCATAAATAAACTACTCCTAGTCTCATGCTTCAATCAAAATCCTACGAACTACACAAATCTGATCCTAACTAATGATAAAATCAAAAAACAAAAAAGCCAATAAGTCCTACTACAAAATCTACTAAAATCATCAATCCATGTTCTCATTATAGGTAATATCTTCTTGGTACTCTTGTCATCCATCTTGATCATTGTAGTCTTGCAGTTCTCCATCTATAGATCCTGAAATACGTTTGCTTGAAAGCGTAAGCTACACTTAGCTTGTTAGTAAACAAAATAAAACAATATTTAAGAATGAATTAGGGATAAATCCACTATCCATTGGTATTCCCATAGACAAAAACAGAACATTAGTATATGCAAATAAATATATGAATTTATGTGCAATGCAATATGATCTGCTGGTTCAATTATTAATGAATGCAATGCATGCTCATGCAATAATATATTTATATATATAATCATCACGTGTGATTCAAGAACAATCAGATGTAATGCAATATGCATGCTGTTTGGCATTCGAATAGTGTATGTCCCATACTAGATCCAACCTCAGTCTATTCGAGATGTTATCGTGAACCATCCCCTGTATATATGGCTAAGAATAGAGGTTATTCTACGTGCGCACCGCAGTTCCTAGGGTTTCATCCGGCCTAATGGGCACAATTCCCACTCTTATGTTTTTTATCACGGGGATGCATCCCAAGGCATCAGCAATGTGAAATCTCCTTTGTGAACCATACATTACCCAATCAACTAACAAAATTTCACTCGGGCATCTATCCATATAACAAGATGTAAATTTGGTCTATTGGGATAGCTTGTCCCTCAACTGTAATAACCTGGACGTTTATAGGGATTAATTTGTAGTTAGTTAAAATATATGGGTTAATTTAAAATTTTAGTAAGTTAAGTTACATGTTTGACTTTGACTGTTTGTGATTGGTGGGCTGCACAATAGGAAACTAAAGTGCTTCACACACAATCGTAACTCTTTAAGTTATAATGTGTGGCTAAGAACATGTATGAACTTTTAATCTTAGATCTAGTGGCTATATTCAACTAACCTAAGGTGATTAATAAAATAATATATATAATTTAAGGGTTATAAGTTATAGTAAATAAACAAAAATCATTAATAAAGAATTCCAGCTTAGATAGAAAACTGGGTCAATAGATTAAACTAGAATTAACCAAACAGGACCTAACTCTAATAATTAATTAGATGGATTTAAGTAAAGCCCCGATAAGACTACGACCCAACTAAAATAAAGTCCAATTAGGTTAATTAATAGGTAATTTTTGTGATAATTAAACCAGTAAAATTAAAGATTAAGTTATAATGAAACTAGGACTCTAAACCAATGTCTAAACACCTATTGGTATTCCTAATATGATTAGAAGACTTAAAATTCAATGGTTAGGATTTCGTAGGTACAATTAAACTGATCTAAAGGTTAGGATTAAAAGTAAAAGACTTTCATTCTGATTAGGATAAGGTTAGATGACGGATCATTGTTCTAAGAGAGAGAAAGAGAGAGAGAGAGAGAGAGTGTGGAAGATTGCTAGAGCTTGAAGTTGAGGAAGAAGATCAGTTTAGATATGATATGAGAAGAAGAAGAAGAAGTTCCAACGAGCTATAGCAAGGTAAGCAATTCGATAATTTTTTTATTTTGGATTTGGATTTAGGTGAGATGCCATATTCATTGAATATGACATAGCACATTGAATTCAAACTCAAGAACAAGTCGTTTTCATTAAAACTTAAGATTTTAGTGCATGATCATCCTAACAAAGGTAAGTTGATGTTTTGATTGATATTTTTATTGGGTTATGTTCGGATGGTGATTTTAATATGAGTCTTAGTTGAAAGTTTTGGCTAAAAACAATTTAGAATACAAAAATCATGATGTTTGCTGGTTTCTGGGTGAACTGGCAAGCTACTGCTGTGCTGGTTAGCCTACCGGTGAACCCAGTGGGTATCCGGTACGCTAACCGGTATGTGTTGAGGCAGGTTTGCCTAGGCTGCCGGTAGCCTACTGGCGTAACGATTAGCCTACTGGTGAACCTCATTAACCCTGTAGGTTTGTTGGTGACTCCCTGCTTAGGCTGCTGGTGGCAACCGGTGTGCCGGTTAGCCTACCGGTTAGCCATTGACCCTGTGTATCTTACCATGTCTAGGCTGCCAGATGCTAACTGGTGTGCTGGTTATCCTGCCAGTCAGCCATGTGAACTGTGTGATTTGCTGTGTGTTATACTGTGAATTTGATTCCTTATTATCCATGATTAATTATAGGATTATTGTAATGATTTTATAACATGTTTTAATGACTGAATTGAGTGATGGTAAATTTTAGATATTTTAATCACATGATCATTATAATTTGACTTGATTGGATTACCATGAGACATATACCATGTTTTAAACTTTGATATTAATTACTTAAATTTATTTCACCGTTGTACACTTATCGTGTGTTTAGTTAATGTGACTTACAGTACACTTGCACAACATGTGCCCGTTTGCATTATTGACGTTGCGTAGGTCTAATGCCTTGACCATACCCCATAAATCCATGTGTTGGATGTTATGGACATAATGAGTGTTATCATATTGGTGAGGAAGTCTTGGGTGGACTATTTTTTTATGTGTTGAGGGACCGTACATCCCAATAGACCAATCAAAGCTGTTTATGGTGAGGGATATGTTCTAGGTGTCATTCCCAATATACCAATTAATTGAGTGAATTATGTTAGTAGATCGGTTAATGTATAGCTCACAGAGGTTAATCTGTGTGATTCCTTGGGATTTTTCCCTATGATTGAAAATAACCGAGGCGATTGTGACCTCTAGGTCGCAGCTCCTAGAAACTATGATGTACACATAGAATAGTCTATTAGTCCAACCAAATATCGGGGGATGTGTTCTGGGTGAGACATATCGATTAGTACGATTAAGATATGGTGTGAACATACTTTAATCGAATGCCAAACAGCATGCATTAACTTCATATCATATTCATGTACATGGATTACATATGGTAATCATCATTACTGTTGCATGAGAATGCATTGCATACATTATTAATCTGATTTGCATCACATTGCATATTTATTATATTGTTGTTGTTTAGACTATGGCTTATCATTGGAGAGTGGCTTTGACCTTATTCCAATCTAAAATACTGTTTAATTGTTTTATTTACTGGGCTAAGTGTAGCTGACGTCTTATGACAACAATTTCAAGGAATGATGGAGAACAAGATGATGAACAAATGTATAATGAGATTGCTGGATTTGATGCATGCATGGAATGAGTTTTACTTCGATTTTATTTTACTTTTAGTTAGATATTATGTATATGGATAGGATTTGATTTAATCATGAGAATAGGGTATTTTTATTTGTTTTTCCACTGTGATTTCATTAAGCTTTTTGGATGTAATAACTTAGTTATATTTGGATTATTTTCAGTAAAGCATAATTTCCTTTAAATTTTATTTAATTATTTTGGTTTGGCTCTTATATTGATTACTACTCCCGATTTGGTTGGGGTGAGAGTCAATTTTCAAACATGAGGGGTTCAACGTGAATTCCTTAAGTTTGGAATGTGACATCAACACATACAAAATAGTCCATTCGGGACTTCCCCACTTATATTGTAAATTCCACATTTCAATACCTCTCGGTTTTGTCCGTAATTTCCAGAAATATAGAATTATGGGGTCAAGTCAATGCATTAGACTCAATCAAGGTCTAGATGCTCTATAAGCATATGTTGTTCAAAGTGTATTGTGCAATTAGCTATTCAATCAATTGTGTATATGAACATGTGCAATATAAACTGTAAAATATGAACATAATATGCTTTAGATGAATTAAGATCAAAATAAAAAAATTCATATGTTAGGCAAACATAGCAAAGGTCTCCTCAATAGGAAATTTATGTAGAATATGTATCAAAATCAAATTCTAACACCACAAATAATCTCAATTAAGTATTTTAAAGATGTTGGTAAAATTTCATAGCAATCGGACAACTTTCATCTTTTTCGGTCGACCGACGATCCAACCGACGACCTAACTGACAGCTTCGGTTGACCTCTCGGTCGATCGAAGTTCCTCGATTGCCTAACTAGTAACCTAAAATTAATTTTTTAGAGTTTCAGTCGAGTGTAGGTCGACCAACATGCTCTCGGTTGCCTAACCCAAGACCAAAATAAATATAAATTTGGCTTCGGTTGGGTGCTCGGTCGACCGACGCAACCCAGGAGATTCTCTGTCAGGTGCTCAGTCGACCAATAGTCAACCGAAGCACAGGAAAGCCCATAAACTGCTTTGAAAATCCCCCACATAAGTCCTTCAAAGCCAAAATTGAAACAAAACATTAATCATAAAACACAATTCTGAGAAAAACCTATAGTTTAGAGTTCAAAACAACATAGTTGATCCACCATCTTTTTTTTTTTTTTGGAATGGTAAGTAACTTTATTCCAAGTGAAGAAATGAAGATTATAGAGGATGCTGAGTATCAGCCTAACTCACACCAGTGAGAATCATTGTTGTGCATTACAACATAAACCATATAAGGCAGTAAGTAACGAAGTAGGCTATATCTACATAATCACACCGTTAAGTAGAATAGACTCCTGTTTAGATACCCCACACTACGAGGGGTGTGAACACCTCGTAAGTCTATGCATAAAATCTCCTTCAACTCATCGGAAAGATCATCATTTGAATAGATGATGAGATTGTTCATAACAGTCACGTGAGAAGTAAGCCAATCAACAGCAATGTTCCCCTCCCTGTACAGAGAAAAGGCCATTCTACACTCTCCCACATGATTTCTAAGAAGACCACCAGATTTAACCCTATTGTGAGTGAGAGATTCATCATAATTTAACATAATCAGTTGTTAGGAGGAGCATTCCACCTGATATTTACAAAGCTTTCATGGCTGGAGATGCCTAAGATGCCCCAGTTACAACAGATTTCTCTGTTTAGCTGCTTGTTCAATATCTTGTCAAAGGCAACCTTAGCTTTATATGCCACCTCCCTCTTGATTTGATCAATTACAAACACTTCAGCTCTATATTTGTTGCTAACAATCTGGGCATTCCTCTCTCTCCAGAGGTTGTAAACCATAGAAAAAAAGGCAAGACTTCTAATAATGTCAGCGAACTCCATTCTAGCATATGCTTTTGCACACCACAACACAAGCTTAAGCCATTGTTTATCAGGTAGAGTGATACGTCCAAGTTTGTTGATCTCAGTCCATACCCTCCTCGAGTAGTTGCATTCAAAGAATATGTGTGTCTGGGAATCAGCCACGCATATACATAAAGCACATCTCACAGACTAGATGTCGAGCCCCAAATCCGAGATATAGGATCTCGAAGATTTACGAGGAATGACCTTCACCACGTGGACGTGGATAACCAATTACCATTAATCAGAGTCTAAATAACATGAACAACGGAAGTCTGTATAAATTTAAACCGTAGTCTCATCCAAACCAACAAGCTAGAATTATCCAAAGTAATCTAACAATGTTCTTACAATTCCTGCCCATTGGGATCAAAAACAAAGTTCATAAAAACTAAACATCATCCATCAAGTATCTGAACAGAAAATAAATCTCCTCTCGAAGCAAACAAGTCAACCGAACTGATTACCTGTTTCAACAAAAGGATCAGCCGAAACTTCGTAGAGAAATTTAATGAAATTACAATGATTATCGTCATGCTTACATAACAACACAATTAAATCATGCAAGTTCATTCAACAAGTAATATCACAGTCAAATGTATTAGTATGCTCATCATCAGACTAAATCTCACATATTTAGTAAATATATAACATGTACCATGATAATCTCAATTCATTCTGAGAACCCACGATAGGTCAAATCATTCACATGGTCCTACCATGATAAATCATAGGGCACACATGATCCCATCATGCATTCAACCTAATCCTCATAGTCCACCAAGAAACCAAACGTGTCCTACACAATCCCATCATGTACTTCACATCAACCACATAGTCCCACTATGCCTAACCTAAGAAATATCCACATGGTCCTACCACGTAACAGAAACAATACATAGTTCCACTATGTACACAAACAATAATTACATGGTCCCACCATGTATACAATACACAAGTAAAGTATAATAAATACATAGTCACACTACGTATATAACAACAATCACATATACATGATCCCATCATGTATACAACACACAAGTAACACAAAATAAATACATAGTCCCACTACGTTCACAAATAACATTCACATGGTCCCACCATGCTAAATAAACAAAGCATAGTCCCACTATACAATACAAGCACATACACATGGTCCCACCATGTAATACAAACAAACACCTACACATGGTCCACCATGTAATATAATTATGCAAACATCATATCAATCACATAGTCCCACTATGTTCACAGAATCACATAGTCCCACTATGTTCACAGTGATCACATGGTCCCACCATGTTCACCGTGATCACATGGTCCCACCATGCTATCACACCATATCCACATGGTCCCACTATGTCATCACAACACCAACCAATCATTAATGTAACACATGCACAAACACAATCAAAAAATCAAGTGCAATGAGATGAGTTTGATATGATGCAGTCATGCACAATGAATGCAGCAAATGATGCAATACAATGGTTTGTCAGACATAGTCCAACACAAGCATTCAATTCATTGACCACTATTTTAAGGACTTGCATTGACGGAATAATGCTCTAGTGACCATTATTTTAGGGACTCTAACCTACAGAATAATGCTCCAATCATACCATTATCTTAGGGACTCTAACCTACGGAATAATGCTCCAATCATAGAACCAGTGACCATTATTTTAGGGACCACCCACGGAATAATGCTCCAATGACCACTATTTTAGGGGCTTGCACCCACGGAATAATGCTCCATTCACAGAAAGTAGTCAATCATATTGACTATCAGTGGATGCTCCCA
>JAUPMG010277875.1:0-18698 GCA_031762675.1 Pachysandra terminalis | reverse complement strand
CGGGCCAATCTAACATCAGTCCGAACACAACCCTAAATCTCGATTGGGCCTTAAATTCCAGCCCGCCCCAACCCTACAGGTAATTTCCCTTGCCAAAGCCCGTTCAAACATAGATCGGGCTGGTTGGGCCGCGTGTCTCACCCGGCCCATTTCCACCCCTAGATTGGACGGTCATGATTATCCGATCAATTTGAAAGCGCGCGAGCTTCCTTCCCAGTTCCTGACACATGAAGCGTACGTTTTTTTTCTGACATACGCCTCAGGACTACAGAGAAGCCCAATACGCACACCATGGCATTTGGACTCTCCTCTTCGAAACCCTGTGCACGTTCACCCCCATTTCTCCACTCTCCCGCCAAGCCAGTAATCTTTAAACTGCGCACCCCCTTTCTTATCCTACACCCTCACTCCTCAATCTTTTCGATCCTGTCCTTGCCAGTTCTTCCTGTAAAACAAATTTCCTCAAAGATTTCCTTAAACCCTCACCGAGCGGCAACACAGCAGAAATATGTCTATCCCGATCCAATTCCGGAGTTTGCAGAAGCTGTAAGTTCATCTTTTTCTCTTCTAATTCACTCCCTTTATCTCACCTTTTGAATTTTTATAAATTTTTTGATTCAACCCCAGTTCATTAGATGTACAATTTGGGTTATTTTTTTTTGATTTATTTATAATTTCACAGGAAACCCAGAAATTCAAAAGTGAGCTTACAAAGAAGCTCTCGAAGAACAAGGAGACTTTCGGAGATGACCTTGACTCTGTTGTCGAGGTCTGTGCGAAGGTAATGCACTTATCATAACTGAAAAGAAAAATTATCTTTTTGTTTCCTTTCTGTAAAGAACTGAAAAGAACAATTAATGATTTAATGGGTATTGTGTTCTTAAAATTTACTCTTTTAGGAAATTTAGTTTGTTAATGATTTAATGGGTATTTTATTGTTCAGATTTACTGTTTTTATGAAATTTAGTTTCGCCTGCAATCATCAATAACCAGTGTCAAAATACTGAAATGAAGAGTACTTCATGTTGTCAAAATTGTTTTTATTTGTTAAGTTTTCTCCTCAAAATTTTCATCAGACTAATTAACCTGTTGGGAATTTTTCCAGCATCTCCTCCTCCAGACCTGATTAAAACATTTAATTATGCAATGGCTATATACCCATGATATCTCCAACACTGCCATTACACTTTGATATTATACAATTAGGGCTGGGGAAATTTTGTTTACTGGAAAGGTTTATTTGTAAATTCAAAGACCAACATGAATTATTGACTCTTCTAGGGTGTAAACAAAAGCCAAAAGGTAAATTATAAGACGTTTGTTAAATCTATTGCAATGTATGGGACAAAATGTTGGACAATTAAGAAGCAAAATATCCGTAGGATGAATATAGCTAACATAAGGATGTTGAGATGAATATGTGGAAAAAACAAGAAGGATATTATCAAGAACCAATCTGCATCCAAGAGAGAGTCTAGGAGAAGCTTCACTAGGAGATTAAATAAAAGAAAAACAGTCAAGATGTTTAGACACGTAAAACAGAGGCTTGTGAAGGCGTACTTGTTAGTTATGAGAAGGTGCAAGGTGGTCCCTTGTGAGTTTTCATCTCATCATGAGTACGAAATATGCATAGTTTGTTGCTGTGATTAGGGTTTTCCGGACCGGTCCGGTCCGTACTGGGACCAGACCTCAGCAGTCCGGTCTCAAGCCGCGATACATACTTTTGTATCGCAAGGTTTTGGACCGGACCAACATAATAGAGTAAATATATTGGAGTATGGTAATACAGTGAGTGTTGGAGTATCGTATCAAGGAGTGCTTCAAGGAGAAAATTGAGATGATGAAGATTTGATTAAAAAGACTTGGTAGAGTAATTCAAGGAGAAGATTGAGATTATGAAGATTTGATTGAAGAGATTTAGAAGATGTTTTGAATTTATTTCTTAATTAGAGATTAGGAAGATTTAATTTATATATTTATCATTGTGTCTTTTTTCTGTTGAAATCCCCAATGAGGTCTCTTTGTAATCACCTTGAATTATCAATAAACTCAGTTTTTCTTCACGGTACAACCGGTCCAGTGTTTTTTTGTTTTAAATTTGTGATTGGATAGACCTGATCGGTATCGATCTGGACTGCTCCGGCGACCGCACCGGTCCGGTCCGATCCCCAATCCCGGTACAAAAAAACCTTGGATGTAATGCATCTGATATTTGTTAACTAGGCCATTATCTCTCCTTGTACACAATCTTATCTTTGTTTCTTTGTTCATCTATTTTTTGCCCTAAGCTCTAGGATTGGGAGATCAATTTTTTTCCGAATTCTTGTATTGCATCATTACAAAACCTAATGTGGAAATGCTGAGGAATGATATACATTTAGTAATATGATAAGGGTCATTAAGACTTAAACGAATACACATAGCTCCCTGCAAAATGAAGTAGCGACATAACAAGAGGGAAACTTTGGCTTTGGTGGAATGTAGTTAGTAGATTTGTGATACATTGATCAGCAAAAGATCATATTGGATGAGAGGGGCCAAAGGATTAGTGCAGTGAAGTGATGGCTGCATGAGAGGAAATGCAGGTTTAGAATCTAAAGCACACGCATGGACATATGTTATGTTGTTATGTGGAGACTGATGCTACTGAGGTATTCGGGAAGTACTGATGATCCAGCCATCAACTCCACCGGTCGAACTGTTATGTTTAGCCCTAACTACAGGGTATTTATCATACTTTTCGTGGCTTGTCTTTGTAACACTTTTCTAAGGTTTGGAGAATAGTGGAACCTGGTGTGTATTCGTGCACGTAGGCACTATTTGCCGAACCACGTAAATTTGTGTCTTGTGTGTGCTTGATTTCTCTTTAATCTTGTTAATCTTTCTTAACAACTGGTATCAGAGCTCTTGGTTGAGTGGGAGCAATGGTTGAAGAAGGAAATGTGAGAATCAAAGAGTTCAATGGCTCAAACATCGGATTCTGAAAGATCCAAATCGAGAATATTCTATATCATAAGATCTTTTTCATTCTCTAGGAGGACTGTTGAAGAAGCCTGAGAACATGATAGATGACGATTGGGAGATTATGGACAGGAAAGCCTTGGGTACGATTATACCGAAAACATAATATATATTGTGTTCTATAGCGAAAACCAACTGTCACCCCCTGGACCCTGTGACACGAATCCCAATGTGGGTTGACACGAATCACGAGATGAAACCTTCGGATTCCTTATCATGAAATATGGATCACCAAACAAAACACTAATAATAAAAGTAATATTAACCTTTATTAAAAATCATCAGAGTGCAGAAGCAAAAGCATAAATTAAGGTAAACTCATGGCTTCAGATGAGCCTACAAACCATAATGAAGTAATGAATTAAATCCGTCAAGTCTACATTTCCACCCAACATGGTCCAACAAAACAATTTCTTATAATCTTTCTAAAATCTGAACTAAAAAGGAAGAGCAGCATCTAGTCCAAGTCCTTCCACATCACTTCTCAACCTGCAACATGAATAAGTTGCGTGAGCTTGGAATGCCCAGTAAGAGTCAATTTTGTCACCCATCCTCATGGACTATTGTAAAACTCAACATAGTAATATCATGGTAATTGTATGAAAAGAGATACACTCATACACCATCACATCATAACACAATTCCTAGCATCATATCCACATCAGTAGGATCACCAGTGATAACACCCTTCGGAAGCTATCCGTGCGCCTATACACACGAATAATCCACCGGATGCCATCACGGGTATCCTTTCCACATAAGCATAAGTACATAATAGGTCACATGTTTATAAGATAAATCAAACAACATAACATCAACAGTACATAAATCCAATCACCAAACACTTGGGAGTCACAACCCCAAGTCAAGGTCAAGTCAATAGGTGAAGTGATGGATACAAGCATCATGAGACATCAAGGTTGGTTCCTCACAGGTAGGCTCAAGCCTTCAAATCAAACCTTGACTCCAAGGATAGTGTCCCAAGTCATATGGTACAATTCCCAAACCAAAACCCATCAAAATCCACTCTGGGATTCCATCAGTAGGCTCACCAGTGGGTCCAAACTAGGCCAATTTAGGTCTCTGTTGGCAGGCTCACCAGTGTACCGGTGCCTGCCGGTAGAGACCCTTCTGTGTTTTTAACTCCTTGTCGGCGGCTCCACCAGTGTACCAGTGGGTACCGATGGGCCGCGATCTGGGTTATTTTCTATGCTCCCGAAACCTTACTTTTTGATATCAAAACCAATCTACGTCATCTCTAACAATCAATAATCATCACAACAACAATATTATCGATTAGGTAATGCCAAGCATCATATTGCACAACAACTACGATTAATATGCATCGAATCAGAACATCAATGTGAATCTATATCTAAACATGGTACCATAAGGGACTATACAGAAGATCAACTTATGAGATATTAATCATCACACTAGAGACATATGATCATGCTTGCAATCATGGGAAAACAACCATGATCTTCCATGAAGACTATATAGAAAATGAAACTTACTTTATGCTTGATTCGATTTGCAACACTCTTCCTTCCTCTCCTTCTCTTCTTCTTCTCCAAGTAATCTGACGGCTAGGGTTTTCTGCACTATCCCTTCAACTCTCTTTCTTATTATTCTCCCCTTCTCTCATCCAATTCTCTCCCAAAGAAATCTGGTCGTATGGAAGTTTAGGGAGAAGATATGGCAACTTCCTAACTTCTCTCCCACCTTCCATCCCACGAACACCACGTTCGTTTCTAATTTGAATTACAATTACTAAATTACTATTAGTTCCCGAACACTTCCCTCATATTACACCTTAACCCCAAGACAAAACATATGCTTAATAATTAACCCAATGCTCTAATTAACTCATAATACAACACTTTTAATTACAAGAAATTACCAATTACTCCCTATAAATCTCTTATTAATTATTTCATTCATTAATTCATTTTAATTTATCTCAATTCAATTATTATATTTAATTTTCGGATCTGGGTCTCTACACCAACGAACAGGAAAATATCCATCAACCAGTTCTTCTAATACAAGTCTCAATAAAGATACTACCACACACTTCCATGAATCCCATTTTCCTTTTTATTATTTTCTCCTCTTCTTTTCTGTTTTTAATGTGTGCAAAGAGAATTTGAAGTTTATTGCTTCAACATTTTGAAATAGGTGGCATCCAAAATAATTTGTGAACTGCAGATGAAGGTTTGATGATACAGATTGGTTGACAAGGTTAGCATGGATGTTGAAAGCCGTAGTCAAGCATAAGTTGGGCATCTTCAGTGTATGTCAACCTGTTGAGAGAGAAGAGTGGATAAGATATCCATCCATCCTACTCCAATAATTTTAGGTTTGATGGTTTTTTCCCTTTGAGAAGTCAAAAATGGTCCAATATTTAAAGCTGAGAATCTGGACAACTTGAACTTTGGCAGTAAGCTCATTGAAAAGACAAGAAATATTGGACTGGAGGATTGAATTGTGAAATGAAATATCTGTCTAAACTGTTTCAGGAAAAGCCATACCCCACACACAAAAAAAAAAACAGATATTTATACTCTTTTTTCTCTTTCTGACAGCAAGATTATTTTGTTTCATTCAAAATAATTGACGACCTCTCAATCTAGTGAAGAATGACACTTGGGGTTGCAAATATACAGGAACCAATTTTACTTTTCAAACAAGGAGACAGAAAAGGGTAAAGAGAATAGCTATTAGATCATTAAATGGCAGGGAAACTTTTCAATAGCATCCACATTAAACAAGCCAAGTCTAATTTCCCCATAAGTCAGTTATATTCATGGCTGTCAATGGATTGGATCATGATCCGAGTCCGATCCGAACGGATTTAGTAAGGGATTCTTATCCAATAATCCAACAATATATGATCTGATTCGATCCAACTATTAATCAGATCAATTTTAGATATAGGTTGATTCAATTCAACAAGAGTCCGATCCGATTCCATTTGTGTGTCTATATACATATATTACAGATATACATTTGTGATTTGTTTGTATATATAATATTGGGTGACATTATATTGGGCGAGTACAAGTATTAAACATATAATTAGAATAAAGTCATTAATATGGGATACTTAAAAAAAAAATTAAATACATGTCAAATTATATTTCTTTTTTATCTGCTTTCTTATAACTATAAAATAGATTTATCAAAAAATCCGATAACTGTTCGAATCCGATCCGATCCAAAACTAATTGGATTTGGTAAGGGATTAATGATCCCACGATCCGATAAAGTACGATCCGATTCGATTTGACTTTTAATCAAATCAAATTTGGATATGCCCTAATCCGATCTGTTGACAGGCCTAGTTATATTCCTAAGAGTAGTGATTTCTTCTGAAAGAATTGAATCTTAGTTTTCTTTCTCATCTCTTAGAGACCTTCTTGACTTGAAATAGTTAATCTTTTATTAGCAGAATAAGATTCTAACTTTTATCACAATAACTAACAATGCATGTTAGATAGCTTCTATCAAACTGTTTTCACTTGTTCTGTTTTGCTTGTGGCTATGTGTTGGAAATTTCTTGGATGTGCTAGAACTACACATGATGCTTACACTGATCTGCAAGATTTTATTTTGGTATGAAGTCAGAAAAAAATTACTAATCCTAACCAACTGGTTGTGTAAATAGCAGATATTCAATGATTTTCTGCACAAGGAATATGGAGGACCTGGAACGCTCTTGATCGAACCTTTCACGGACATGTTAGTTGCTCTCAAGGAGAAGAAACTGCCCGGAGCACCGGTGGCGGCACGGGCAGCTCTTTTATGGGCTCAGAACTATGTTGATCAGGACTGGGAACTTTGGACCTTGCAAAACTGATCATTTCTTCATTTAACCCTACTTTCACATGGTCTAATCTTTCTTCATGTTGTAATTGTTGGGAACTTATACTGATTTATGAAGAATGTAAAGAACAGATATCATCAACCCATGATGTAATATTGAATTTCAGTCACATTGCAAAACAATAATGACCGCAATAACACTGGATTCATCACTCTTTTCTTTGCTATACAAGGATTTTATTAATCTGGAACAGGTGAAGCTGCGCCTGAAGAAGATTTTCTTTGCGATCGTGTCGGCATTCTACCACCACCTCTATGGAGTATTGAAGTTATGTTCCCAGCTCCGACAAGCCGGTTTACAGTGGATTTGCTTATGGTAGCTGCAGTCCATTGCTTCGCTTACTAACACCATGTTGCCATTGAAGATAAAAAAAAAAAAAAAATTGGAAGCATCATCAGCTTGCTGCCTCAGAGATGCTCTGTAGCGACGGACGCCATGGTTTTGACCTTGCCGCAGCGGAGTTTGTTGACGTCATTCTTGGACGGTGCCTTTCGTTCTTTGTCGTCTGAGACTTCCTTGGTTCTGCTTCACATCCTGAGGTCTGCCTTTCACTAGGCCTCTGCAACTGATCTGTTGTTGATTCTGTTTGGTTCTTCTTTGTTTTCGCATGCTTCTTCGCTTTCAATCCTTTCATAACCTCTAAAACAACCCAAAAAAAAAAAAGAACCAAAAGTTATAATTTACGAAAAGGGAAACTAAAGAACATCGACAGAAACATTCAAACAAACCTTGAGATGTAATGAGTCTATAGGCTTGGCCAAGAACAAGAGTATCTGTAGGCCGGAGAAGCTTAACACGGGTGAATCGAACCGGGTTCTCGCCGTGCTTCTCTTCGTCGGAGAGACAGAAAGTGAGTATGAGAGCAACGTAGTGACCCGGGTTCGTTCTCATGATCTCACTAGCAATCACTGGCCAATATAGTCTCTCTACTCTCCCATTTGGATGCTGTATCACCAGACTTGCTGCATCTATGGCTTGGCAATTCCCCATCTCTCTCCTCTCTTTTTCTCTTTTTCTCTCTCTCTCTCAATGAAGAAGGAGAGAGGATTTGTAGATACAAATCTGTATAATAATCTTGCTTTCCATAGAGAGTACCGTCCCAACGAACTGCGACTCCTAAAATCTAGTGGTGAGCTTAAATTTGAAATTTAAGATAAATAATAATTACATTAAATTAATATATGAATATAATATTACATCATGACCATTGGGTACCGTTTGTATGATCTCCACGTGTTAAGATGTCATGAGAGCTGATGATCTTGGACGGCATGTTAGGTTAGGTGCTGCCGGCGTGGCTAAGGTTTGGGAGGAGGAGACGTTTGTTCTTGCCTACCGAAGCATGCGTGGGATTCCGTGAAACTAAGCAAGTTTGAGTTTGGGTTTAGGTTTGTGGGGTCCAATCTCACACACAACATTAGACAAACACTACTCACACCTACTTTCTCTTCTCTCATTCTCTCTCAATGTAATAAGTGGGTGTCTCGTATGAGTGATTCGGCATTCCTTGGATCTCTGTGTGCTTCTGTATATATATATATATATGTGTGTGTATGTGCAGAGAGAGATTACTCCTTTATTCTTTTAGAAAAAAAAAATATATATATATATATATATATAGAGAGAGAGAGAGAGAGAGAGAGAGAGAGAGAGATTACTCCCTTATGGTTTTGAGAAAGATCAGGGTTGCTATTACAACTTAACAGAAAAAGGATGCAATGTGGACCGGTCACTGGTGTATGATGAAAGTATGTGTTTTAAAATAAAGAAAATTATACTTTGACTCCTAAGGTTTATGGTAATTGCAATTACACTCCTGAGGTTTTTGAATTATAATGACACCTTTCGTCGGACACCTAAGGGAGTCGATTGGTCAACTAACGACACCGAATCATTAACTAATATACCCTTTATAAATCGTTTTTCATCAATTGTTTGATGTGATGTTCTTTTTTTTCTGCTTTGATAAATGATTCAAGTGTGACGTTGAGAGATTAGGAGGGATATTGTATACCTAAGATTTATTCAATTTATTTAGAAGTTATTCAATTCTTTATAAGAGAGATATCACTCAATGACTTAGTGTCGTTGGCAGTTGACCGACCCAACACCTTAGGTTTTGACAAAGGATGTCATTGTAGTTTCAAAAACCTCGGGGGTATAACTGCAATTGTCAGAAACCTTATTTAGAATATTGTACAATTCATTGACCCCAAGTGGGTCCTCTCTCTTCTCTCTTCTCTCTCTCTAGATATAATAATAATACTGTAGGAAACACAAATAGTAATGTGTCATGCAATTTTTACTATGAATTTGACTGGACAAGATCGCAAAGTCATTGGCTTTGGAGACAAATCAATTGATACCAATGAAGTGGTGGGACACAGTAACATGGAAATTCAGAATCGGACGATTGACAAGTCATTCAGTCCCATTTTTGTACTACATTATCATTTACCTCCTGTTATATATATACACATACCCAACTCAAAAATCATGATCCACCTGTAAATCCAATTCTATCTCTACCCAATCACATTTTAATCTCTCAAATCCTATTTGTCTACTGCATTTTGATCTTGCTTTTGCAGAGGGCCCACCAGATGATCAGATGGTTGTAAGGAATCTGGTGCAAAATGCAATTCCTTTTTGCCTTTCTCAGTTTCTCTTTTTTTGGTGAGGCCCCCCAGTCCCCCTACCTATAAATCTTTGTTCTTTTACAAGGGTCTCTCACTCTTACAGAGAGAGCAGCTAAAGGGTATATATAAAAAAAAAAGCAATACACAAAAGCACCACTTTCTTTGCAAATGATACATTACCCAATGCAATTAAAGTAAACTCAAACTGGCATGTATAAAGAAACAATTAAGATTTCCTAATGATGCTTTTTTTAATAAAAAAAAAAAAGTAATCACCTTCGTCGATCTTCTAGACGGAATTAAATACTGTTAGGCTCTTGTTCCTTGTTGTAAACTGTGGAGAGTAATGTGGAACAGATAATGAGAAATTAGAGAAATAAAAATTTAAAAATAAAATAAATAAACATGCTAATTTGACTACTAATCAATAAAAACTGCGGTCGTCAGCGATTACATGTAGTGCATTTTTATATGCCAAACAAATTGTCAAACATGAAAGTTCTAGCTACAAAGTTGAACTTGTTGATATGAATGAAAATTGAAGATAGAAACAAACATCAACAGAATCCCTCAAATGGAAGACATTTTTAATTATTTTTTGTTGGATTTAGAGCAAATATAGATTTGTTTAAGAGAAATAATAATCTTACTCAAGATCTTTGACTCCTGTAAATCTGATACTATCTGACTTCCAATGTTAAGAAGAAGAAAAAAAAATCTTCTTTGATTCACATTCTTGTAAAGTGTAAACATCTCATAAATGTGAGTTTTATGAAGCCGTGTGAGGTGTTGGGGATCTTGGATTCAAAAAATAAATGGACTATTTTCTGTTCAAATATGACTCAGGGAGGGGACTACAGCCATGAATGTTAAATTGAGGATCTTAACTTCTTGTGGTTAGGATGTGTACAGCCATTAATATTAAATAGAGGTCTTGGTCTTCTATGGTTTGGACACTGATTTGAATATAGAACTAGTGGATGGCATTCAACTCCCTTTGTTCAGAAGTTGTAGTATGTAGGGCCAACATTATTTGGCCCCCATGTCAATTTCTTGGCTTTTCACATACTAATCAAAGTATCAAACCTACAGACACCAGGAAACATAAAAATCTATGTAAGGGAGGTGATGCTCTTCCACTTTTGTAAAGGACTTGACAGTGGAGTTGCACTTTTCAGATTCTTCCCCTATGATACAAAACACAGACTAGACAGTGTTCCTAGCAATCTAATTACAGGGTATTTTAAACTAAGAACTAAGAAAATATAAATTAGAAGATTCAGAGCCAGGAAACAGAACAGTACATAGAAGAGGAAGAAGAAAAACAAAAGAACAAAAAAGGGTGTCATGAGAAACATATTCATTAATTGAACTATTAAGGTTTTGTGTGTGTGTGTGTGTTTTTTTTTTTGGCATGGAAGGGACAGGGTAACCCCGGATACATTATCCCACCCACAAGGACTATAAATTAGGTAAGCTCGGGGACTCGAACCTGGGATCTCCAGTTTCTGAGCTGGAGAGCCTGCTTGTTCAGCTAACCCATGTGGGTTTTGAACTATTAAGGTTTCTACTAGATTTGAATCAAGTTTATGAGCAAGTACTTGAACTACAAGGTCAATACTTGATTTGGATCAGTCAAATCAGTTTTGTAATGGGTTTGACCAAAAACCAAATATCATTTCCTTTTTTTTTTCTTTTTTTTAAAGCACATAATAATAACTAAAATGCTGATCATAATGACAATGGTTGAATGACTTACAAACCAATTGGGGCCAAGATCTATATCCTCCAAATTGGTGTTATGCACTTGCATACAAGGTCATGCTCCACATCTTACCACTCAGATACATGAAGCACTTGGATTGAATAAATTTAACATGAAGCCAATCTATAGTAGTGGGTGTTCATATCACATATTTCAGTCACAGTTGATTAATTCCCTAAAAAAACAAGAACCATGAAGTAGTTTTAGCAAACTATATAGCCAAATTAGGCCATTTTTCCCATAGATTCACTAAAAGGTAGGCAAATTGAGAACCATCTACATCAAACCAAATAGAGAACCTCCTGACTATACTGCATTTTCAGGGTATATGATTTTTTTTTTTGGTGATGTGGAAACATAGTGTTTAAACTCGGTTTTGGATCAGGTAACGTCCCGGTCCGATCCCGAGTTGGATCGCCGATCCAACCATGGATCGGACGATCCGTGACGATCCAAACTGATCCACAAAACGATCCAACTCTCCGATTCCGAGGCAGATCGTCCGGATCGCCTGAGTTGTATCGGGATCGGACGGAGTCAACGTTATTTTTGGTTTTTTGGGATCGGTTTCAATTCGGGGATTGGACGATCCTTTACACTATGTGTGGAACCCCCGACCCCACTTAGTGGAGACAGGGTAAAACCCAGGATACATGACCCCACCCACAAAGACCATATATCAGGTAAGCTCGGGGACTTTGAACTTGGGACCTCCACTTCCTGAGCTAACCAGTGTCAGTATGTATAAAATCCCGGATATATGATTCATTACCACATGAAATATATATATATATATATATATATATATATACACACACACACTTTCATCTCATAGTAGAAAAATATGTCACAGATATTCTCTGGTCTTCTGTTTTGCTTACAAGTCAATATGGACCCACATGATGCAAATCATACATCCTATCAGTGGATAAATGTTGAGTGAATTGTTCATAAAAAAAGCCTAATTATTGGATGTTAAGGATCACTGGACTATGCTTTCTCCAAGACATAGACTGTTAATAGTTGTATTTGGTCATTAGAGAAAGGTTAACAATTTCTTTGGTTTCCAGTGTAGCAGAGGTAGACCTTTTTTCCTGGGCACTTTGAGGATACAGTATTATCTTAAGGTAAAGGAATTGATCCACATATCTTCTCCTTTGGCAAATATAGCTCTTGCAACTTTAAGCAACTTAAGAAAAAAATAAAAGAAAAGAAAAGAAGAAAAAAAATCATCTTTAACAATGAAGATGGGGACTTGTCTTACAAAAGATTCATACATATTAGGATAAAATATGAAAATAATGGCAAAGTTTTATAGATCCTTAAGTTCATTTGTTATAAAACCTCTCCTTTCCAAGATTCTATCTCTCACCTTGATTATATTCACAATCAATGCAGAACTGGTCATAAAGTACCCTCTTGTGTTAGTCTATTCTTTAACTTTCATTATTACAATCATAACCATATATCATACTATAGTATTATACTTCAAACATTATGCAGTCAACGCAGTTGAATGGCCCAAGAAGATTATCAAAAAAAGATCACAAGACCCATGTCAGTGAGTGGAAAGTGTGCATGCCTTGTGGAGATGATAGACTGGATTGAGTCCTATTGTCTGCATTATAACAAGAACTATATATATATATATATTTCTTTTAAAATGTGACATAGCATAGCACATTCATGCATGGAAAATAATTCATAACCTGAATTCAATTCACATGACATTATTGCTATTGTTCCATATGTATGAGATTGGGCTAATTGGCACTAAGAATGAATTATATAAAATAAGCAGGATGGCCCACTTATCACAAAGGATAGACACATCTATAATTTGGAAACTAGATAGGCCATGTCCAATTGTGGTGGTCACCCCCCCCATGTCACCTAATTGATTTGGATTAAATCACATCAAAAGATGCTATTGTTGCTCAAGTTCTTGGTTACAGTTATAGACTACTAATCTACGTTCAGCGGAAAAATTAAGGTCAGGTGTCACTCTACATAAATAATCACAATCCAAGATAATCAGCTCTACCAACTTTACAAATTGATAATTGTGTGTTTGTTTGCAATTTCTTTATGGGAATTTGAAAAGAAAGAAATCAATAACTTAATAAGCTGAAGTGTTTTGAGTTTACCAAACATAATAAGCTGTGGATTCATTAAGGGGAGTCAACAGTTGCAACCTGCATTTGAAACCCAGAGCATCATCAATACAAAAACTATAATAAATTAGTAAGTTAGCTATAAAATATAGTAAACCCAGGAAATATATAATCAAAGACAGAGAAAGGCTTCATTGCTAGCGTCCACAAGCCCAGATTGAAAAACTCCCAATAAATTTCAGAATAGTTAAGAAAAAAAATTTGATATGTGAAAGATACTTGTAAATCACTCAATACCGGCAATTATGTTGTTAGGAGGAGGAAAGATTGGTTTGTAAAACGTACGCATTGTAGGTGTTTGTTGAAACGTCGGTATGAGTGACGAGATCGTGATTGAGAACATTGATGGGTCCCACTGGTCAGGTGGAGGTCATCAACCATCTTAAATTAGCCACCTGTACTGTTCCCATTGGATGACACCCCTCATCACAGAGGATCCACGTCCGTTCCCATTTGCCTCGTAAATCTTCTAGCCATGTTAGATTGGACCACATCTTGGGTAGGGTAGAGGATTTTGACACCATTTTACATTGTTGATTGACACGAAATTTTATAGAATAGAGGCTGAGAGGACAAAACACTTGGATGTTTGTTTTATGGATTGCCACCTCAGCCTCCACATGTCAAAAAAGACCCATTCAATACTCTGAGTTGGACTTCCATAGATAGTGTCATCAGACCGAACCTTGGACAAACATCCAACCTAACACCTTCCTTGGCCTTATCAACAAGTCTCTTTATTTCTTACCGTTGATGTCAAATTTGTTGCTTGCTTGACCAGCTTCGAGCTGTTTAGCTAAAATAAATGGCAAAATCTGATCTATTGTTGACTTTATCGATTGTTATAATTTGTCCATTTTGTGTTGGATAAGATCTTCTAAGTGTTGGAAATGCTGTAACCATTTGCTTAAATTGATACAACAGTTTGTATAAACGACATTATGTCGATTCTAACAAACGTGATACAAAAGAAAATAGAAACAAATACCACCACCATTTACGTGATTCAACAATTTACCTACGCCCATTAATTAACAGATAGCTATTCTTGATAATCTGTAAAACAATACACAATGGTTATCTTCTGAAATCTTCTTACATGTCAATATTACAAAACGAGTAGAGGAGAGATGAGAGATTACATACCATTAAAAATAGAATACATGAGAGAAGAAAAAGAAAGGTGAGGAAAGAGAGAGATTTAATAGTCCTGTGTAGAAAAGATATATATGTATAGAGAGAGAGAGAGAGAGAGAGAGTTTAGGTGGTGGGTCATGCCTATGCTTTCAACATAAATATTTGGAGAACTGAGAAAAAATTATAGGCAAGTGGTTAGTGGTTTTTTGGGTGGGATTAATATTTTGTATCAAGTCAATACTTTGGGCCAAGTCATTGAATCGTTAGGCTTCTGGTCTATATAGTATTCTCGAGTCGATATGGTGCACAATAAGTGAAAGTAGCAACTGCTCAATCAAATATGTTCATGTGGTACTATTAAGATGGTGCCATGCTTTACTCTCCCCATCAACATTTATTCAAATTAGAATCAAAATGCCTATAAGAAAAAATATAAAACAAAGCAGCCAAATAAAATACATAATTGAAAACCAGCAGAAATCCTGCTTCTTTTTGTTACCTGTATGAGGATTTACATAAACATGTAAGAAAACAAATGTAAATAATAGCTATTAGATAATGAAATTTTTTCTTCTCTCTCTAGAGACATCCTCCTGTATGTGATGGTAGAGACTCGGTTATGAAGCTAAAGCATGTTCCGATTCGGATTCGACTCACTAGGAGAAGAAAGACAAGAGGACAATATTACAGTGAAACCCCCCATAGAGTAAGGAAGAACTTGATCCCATCTTACCATTTCAGAACTTGATCCCACAAAATCACTCAGATGGGAAGAACTTGTTGAGATTAAAGGGCAGGGAATAGAATTCCTCAGTTCTTGTGTCGCCCTTGTATGACCTAAACTTGTCCCACCAATGCATACCCCTGTCTTTCCTGATAGCACTGTCCTTTCGATGCATTGTGACATCCAGGAAAAGTGCCACAATACCAGCAACAAAGGCTTCTGACGAGAACGGCACATTCACCATATCATTGAACTGCAAACCAAGAACAAGCCATCACTTTCGAGATCTCAACCAAGACAGATGACAATTCAAATTTCAAACATTAAGACCACTTTCACACACACACTAAGGAATAGAATATTAAAAAAAAAAAATAGTATACCCATCTGGCTTTGGTGTGGACTGGACCAAAACCATTGATTAATGTGTACTCGTTGAAGTACTGTGGCACAGATAAGCCCAAGAAGAAAGAGAAGCCTAGTATGAATTTTACTCCGAAACTGTTGAGGTTGCAGAACTGAAGGAAGCTGAGACCTGCTGAACCTGCTCAAGCATAACTTTGTTAAACAAATTAAAGAGAGCAAGGGGTTCATGAAGGCTGCTTCTAATTTGATGATGAAACGTACCCACGTAGGCAAAGAAAAGGCAATATAAGGCACCAACAATTGGCGCTGGTATTGAAGCAAAGATTGCTCCAAATTTTCCTGGATAGGCCATGCAATTTTTTTGTTTTTTAGATAAATGGATATCCACGAGAAATTGGAAACAATTAGAACTAAAGCGGATTACAGGTTACTATCCTGAATTGGACCCATAAACCTGACATACATGAACTACTAACCGAGAATGGAAAAGAATATCATGAACCCAGCTGATATTTGCACAACCCTTCGGCTGCCAATACGCGTCAATGCTAACAGACCAGCATTCTCACTGTCGGGCAATTTCAAAAATAAGTTCTGTTTTGTCAATTCCTATGCATAGAAGGCTTTCAAACGTGGAAGTTATTCACGTAGAAGTCTTACACGGATACAGAGGATCCGTTCACAGTTCCGAACAACCCAGAAAACAAAATGCCAATTCCCTGAAATTAGAAATAACTAATCTATTACCAGAACATGTTCAACATTCAACAAAATTTAAAATTCAGAAATTGTACAGCAGCATCCTTGGAGTAGGATGATGCCTTCACCTTTGTAATATACACAGCCATCTTAAGCATCATCACTACAAATCAAGGTTTTAAATTTTGCCAGCATGGCGGCGAAAATCACCATTTTCTAGCCTGGCAACACGAATTTCGCAAAATTTCGCCAGCTCCCCCCCGACCCCCCGAAATCGAAATTTAAAACCTTGCTAAAAATGTCTAAATAATTGGACCACCTCTAAGATCATCGAATCCCAATATATTTCACCATCTGGTGCTTGCCCAGTTAGCGAGGTTTGATTATGGAAAACCAACAGACCCGAGTTCAAATCCCTTAGGCTCACAAGGCTTGGATGAAAAAGCCCACTAGCAAGTAGCTTCCTTCCTTCAAACGAAAAAAAAAAATCCCAATATCTCTGACCTTGAGGCATGGCTTATACAATAGGCAGCCCACTGGTTTAACTGGTCTGCATAAGGGAATGCATTACCACATATGTACCATCAAAGCATTTAATTAAAATTTCTGCTTTTTATTTTCTTCTCTTATGTGTCTGTAAATATTGGAATATTATGACACGGAAACCCTTGACATCATAGACGTAGAATAGAACACTATTTAACTAAGAGCGATGCGACCAGAACAGTACTTACCTGCCATCCAATGCCACGGCTAAGAATTGAAGGAGGCATGGGAGTAGCACTTGCGTACCGTGATACCGCAATGAAGGTGCCAGTCGACTGCTTATATCATGAAATTATATAAGAAACAGGTAAACTCCCAAGGATCAAACAACATCACATTGCTATGTATCAGCAGAAAGTATTAAATTACAACATATTAGAAACACTCAAAAGACCCAAAGAGAGAAGAAGAATGTAGTATCAGACAATAACTAGTGGTCCGAGTGTCAATTCTTATGCCTTAGAAACAAGCAAATCAAATTTTTTTAATGTGCATGTATTGGCTATCGAAACCATTCAATTTATGGCTTCATCTATGAGATTTCTGAGCCCATGAATCTGCCCATGAGGATAATGATACAAATCTATAAAAAAATGGATAATTCTTGGACAACTAGTCAAGTGAGCAAAAATTTCCAGCAAAGGTTGATTTATTTGATAATCAAAATATCAAATCAAGCTGATTCTTTTACCCGCAGGTCTTACACAAAGGTCCACAAGTTGAATAACACAGATTTGAACAATCATGTTCCAATTGATGAATATAAGGTAGGAAGCCCAAACCAAATTCGTCAAGCATAGGAAAAAAAAAAGTCGCGAAAGTAACCTCAACAAGGGCAACAAATGAAGCCATCATCATTGCAAAGACTTCACCAGCATTAAATGTAGGTGCTCCCCATTGGAATGGGTAAGGAACTCTTATCCTGCATATACAGATCATGCTAAAACCATAAGCAATATGCATCTAAGATACGGCGTCCCACACATTTAGCCAGGCTTACAAGTTAAAGCAACTAAATAAATTTTACATGGTGATGAACGCTATTGGCACTGCTTTCCGTACAATAACCGAAAAGGTATGTTCAAATAAAGTATCTGTTAAGGACCACTTACACTAAAAGCTTAAGCTGTTAGAGAACGGCACAACAATGTATATCAAATGGTTCAACACCCTCCCGCACGTGCGGGCTCCGCACAGGAACAAGACATCCGTGGGAGAACACAGGACACCGAGGCAAACACACACCACACCGGCACGGGAACAACACATCCGTGGGAGAACGAACACACAGACGCATACCCCCAAGATTCGAACACTCTACCTCCCGCTTTGATACCATGTCAAGAACCACTTACTCTAAAAGCTTAAGCTGTTATAGAACGGAACACCAATGTATATAAAATGGTTCAACAGTATCAACACAATATAGTAACTAATCTCATTAATTTGTGATTGTATAATGGGATGTTAAAGGATGGATAAGATCCCAAGAGGGAGCTAGATCTTTCTTAACAATTTGAAATGTCACACACACACTATGGCAGTAATAAACCACCATGAGGGTTATAGGAAAGGAAAGCCAGAAGCCTTACCATGGAGCAGACTCTATAAGTCCAGAACGATCAACGCGGCAGCTCCGTTGAGTCTTTGGTGCTGCATTCTTATAGGCCCCACTCAAAGTAAGGATGTAAGCATATACCCAGACGATCGCCACCGAGAATATAACAGCAAAACGGTC
>JAUPMG010277866.1:0-18698 GCA_031762675.1 Pachysandra terminalis | reverse complement strand
AACTAGGCTAGAAAACAGGAAACTGAAACTACTAAAAAACTGAAATTGTAATTTCCTAATTTATTCCCTAGAACTCCAACAGATGCCAATTACACATGATGGACCCGGGTTACCGATTTAGCTCCCGTCGAAATTGAGCCTGAGTGTACCCTTGGTGGTCTCCATGCGTGATCTGAACTCAACTGGAAAAGGCGAAGATAAAGCAACTGATCTGTGCATCTGATCACCTCTGATACTGAAGTCTCTAAAATCTGGCATAATACACATCCAAGAGGCTACAAGGCCCATCAATGAGTTAATCACTGACTTCCTGTCTTAAAAAACCTCCTGATTCTTACTCCCCATAGTGGTCAGAGGACAACAAAACAAAACCTATACATCTTCTGGCCTCTACTCCCTAGAGACAGAAACCTCCACTGCTCGAAGAGATCACTGATGGTCCCCAGCATCACCTGTACCACTCCTATGGCCCTGAGAAAATTCTTAACATGCATATCTTTTAATCTTATGGTCAGTTATTTGACAATTCCCCTCCAAGCAAGTTTCTTATTTTCAAAATCAATCATGGATGTAGACAAGGTTTGAGCCTTTTTTAGCATTTGTTTGTGTCTCCACATTCGTTCCTTATTCCTCTCAAATTGCACAAATATGAGTAGCCTGATATTATGGAAATCTGCACTGATTAATGGGACAATGTCTGGGCTGAATAACATTTCTTTCATAATTTTCATCCACAGTTGTCATCTAACATATAGGACTTGTTTAACTTCTCCCCGATCTCCTTATTCTGTGCATAATTCTCTGCCTTATTTGCAATAATAGCCCTTAATACCTCTATTTACTTCTACACAACTTCTGATATGATACTGTTACAATCTTTTTTTGATGAGATTTGGTACATGGGAATTCATTTCACCTTAGAAATTCACTTTCCTACTACTTAATAATCTTCTTGGGTAAGGCAAACAGACAAAAGAGGGAAAAAAGTGCTGGCACTAATTTAGGTTTCATGTATTATCCCTTAGGCTTAATGAGATAAGGGGGGACATTTTTGTTTGAAAATTTGAACCAAAACACTCATTCTATTGCACTTTGTTGTGTATTAATTTGGATATATATAGTAAATATGTTCCATGAAGCTAACAGTACTTCTGAACTGAAGTTTCTGCCCCATGCTATTTATAGCCTTTTCTCTATTGCTTTTCAGGCAAACAGAAGCAGAACAATCAATGCTTGAAGAACTAAGAAACCGCGTACAGTTGGGTAGCTTGGCTCTGCCATCTGTCAGCTTCTATACTTTTATTCACACGCATAATGGGTATTCATTTTCTATTATTCTGCTGTTGAGTGTCTTTTAAATATGTTTCTGTTTGAATATGTTTCTGATTTTTGAGTATTATGCATTCTAGTTTGAACTGTTCATCAATATCCCATGATGGATCCTTGGTTGCTGGTGGATTCTCAGACTCATCACTGAAGGTCATTGTCTTCTCATCATGATTGTGACTTGGGAATGTGCATTTCACTATTTTCAAGTTCACTAAAAATTGCATTTTTCGACAGGTGTGGGACATGTCAAAGATTGGGCAACAAGCTGACACTTGTAAGTACATACATGACAACTTGGACAACTTGGAATATAACTTTTTTTTTTTTTGGATAAACAACTTGGAACTTAACTTGCATTCTCTTTTTTCCCTATGCTTATTAGAGAGACCGAAAACAGCATCTGTGAGGTGTGAGTTTCTACTAGTGGAAGGTCCAAAAAGCAGTATGGTTAAAGCTAGTCGAAAAGGATCTTGAATAATATATTGATAAAAAAAAAGGATCTTGAATAATATAATTTGAGTTAAGTTTTGATTTTTTATAGACTGGAATAGTAGAACAGGATTTATGCTGTTGACCAAGGTTTGAAATTAAATTTTGTAGGGATATTTATTTTTTATTTTTGATAATTGACATCCTTGAAAAAGAAAGCTATACAATAGTCGGGGACTGAAAAGACCCCGGACTACCAAACACAACTAATCCCTACTAGCAAAAATAAACAAGAAGAGATTCCCAACTATTCATGAACTGTTCTTTATTTACATCTTTAAAAAGAATAAAAATAGAGACCCAATTTACAAACACCCGACCCGGTTTTCCTACAATAAGTGGATATTGATCTCACTTTTCCTGAAAAAAATTCTTCTGAGGTGCTATTTATACAAGAACCAACAGACCACAAAAGGAATAGTGCTCCACGGAATGTCCTTTCCTCCCCAAAGGTCAGAACATCCCGCAATGGTCTCATGAACAGTACAGCTTACGATGAATAGATGCATGAAGAAGCTCAACTGAAGCAAAAGGACATCGAAGAAACAGATGATGGACATCCTGTGGTGCGTTCTTACACACCATATCTGTTAGGGATTTGCATCCACTATGAATGAGATGGTTAAACACCAGCAACTTCAAGCACTATCACCCAAGCAGAAAACTGCATTCTAGGAAGAATGGGTCTGCCCCATAGGAAATCTAGCACAATATCCTCTATAGGACTCTGAAGCACATAAAAAAATGATGATACAGAAAACATTTGGCTAAATTCATCATCTCCCGTCTTTCATTAGGCCACACTCAATCCACTTGAATATTTTGCAACCAAAACCAACCAAGAGCATTCTTCCCTCTCCCAAGATTTGAGGGATTTTCTAAACGGCTGAACCAATACCACTGAACAGCCACTGTTGGAGACTCAAGTAGTATTCCTCTCACGAGTTGCGTTATAAAACCTACTCTAGGACAGAAAATGCATAAACGCGCCACCCTTGTAAACCTCTTCTTAACACCTCCACCCCCACAGAAAATCTCTTTGAATCTTTTCAATTCTACAAGTAACAATTTGCGGAGCCTTATACAAATAAAAATAATAGATGGGTATGATTTCCAATGTACTCTTGATCAAAGTGCTTCCCTTATGTAGATATGTATTACCAACTAGACAATCTCCTTTTTAACTTTTCCTCCATTGGATCTTAGAATGAGCTGGAAATGAAATGAATTCCCAAGGGAAAACACAAGTTAAATTTGCAAAACTCCCTTAGATTACATCCAAGGTTGTAAATGTTGCTGTCGCAAGACGTCGCCATACCTCTCCAGGACATGTCACTGACATAGTGGAAAAGGGAAAAAAAAATGAAGAAAAAAATGGAAAAAAAGAGATTAAAATAGGGTTTTAAAGTAAAACTTTGTAGAGATCTAACTTAGAACTAAATACATTCCAATAACCCAAAATATAACAATAAATGCATATGTAATGATTAATGTTTAAGGTAAGATTATGTATCAACATATTAAAAAAGTGGAGGTCATTATAATAGCCTAAATAAGGCAAACATATCTAAATACACTAAACATAATATTTAGGTTATTATTACATGGAATGGTACCGTCAAACTATGGATTGGTCCCAATATTGTCACTACATAAAGATGATGCAGTCTGGTAAGTATAGGGATGATCGGGTTGATGAGAATGACATTGAGTTGGGATGCCACTCTTTATGGATGTGATGTATTGATGTCTCATTGTATTTGCTCATTTCATCTAATTATGTTATGTCATGTGGGCAATTTTATTGTGTTTAATGTATTTAAAAATGCTTATGCTTAGTGAATGACTAAAAATATGCCATTCACTATATGTGAATTTTCTTTGGTCATGTTTTGGTTATATAAATGTATTTAGCTCTACATTAGTCTCATACGAAGTTTCATTAAAAAAAATTCACCTTTTTTTTTCATTTTTTTTCCATGTCCCTTATATGTCTATGACATGTCGGGGGCATTTGGTGACATGGCAGAAAAAATCGCTAAAGCGACTTCAGCTTATATGTCTTGCCCCCCATACCAAAAATCGGGACATGTCGCGACATTTAAATCACTGATTACATCCAATATGCTAGTGCACCCTTCCAATGACTGATCCTGAATCCCCACACCCAAGATAGTGCTCTCATGCAAGCCAAAAATATTTGTAGACATCTGATATAGCTGTAAGATTGGAACTTCATCTCTCTGAACATCCAAGAAAATCAATGCGTCATTTGCAAACTGGACATGGGGTATAAAAGTCCCATTATTCCAGCCCTGAAACCACTAATAAGCCTATCCTTAGACCCCTACTAGGAAGTACTAAAAAGGAAGCTGAGGAAATACAACCTCTGACCGATATCCTCCAATGAGCACCAAACCTGAACGTCACCAATCATATCATCAAGGAAACTCCCAATTCATAGTCATGTACTTCCTCAATATCTATCTTAAAAATGAAGCATCCATTCTTCTCTCTAATAGGAATCCAAACACTTGCCAGCAATAAGCACGTCGTCAAGTATTTGCCTATTCAAAGCAGTAAGCACTTTATTAGGTATTTGCCTATCTCTAATAGAAGCCCACTAATGAGCCCAATAGTGTTTTCCACAATTAATTTCATTCTCAAAGCAAGAACTTTGGTCACTATTTTATAGGCATTGGAAACCAAGCTATTGGGCCTAAAGTCTCTAATCTCCTTTGCATCCTCCTTTGGAATGTAAGCAATAATGGCTAGTCAAAAGGCACGATCCCAAATACCAGTATCATGGAATTCTCCAAAAACTTTCTTTGAATTCTTTTCCAAAACATCTTAGTTTTTTTTTTGGCAAAAAGCAATAGAGAACCCATCAAACCCTGATGCTTTGTTGCTTTCCAATTGAGACACCGCCTTCCAAATATCCTCCTCAAAATGCCTTTCCGATGACAAGGCTTTTCTTGGCACTTAGAAAGCTACTTCCAAACTCGCCAATCTTGGGGTGATCTCATTGTACCTCTTTGAACAAATGAGAGAAATTCTTCACCATTGAATCCTAGATCCCTGAATCATCGTCAGTCACATCCTCATCCACTTTAGTTTTGCTAATAGAATTGAGTTCCTAAGAAAGTTTGCAATCACATGGATGAGTTTTGTGTTCTTTTCACTGGCCTTTAGCTAATTGACCCTATAGTTTTGCTTCCTTGAAATTTCCTCCTTGTGGATCACATATTCCAATTTAAATTAGAGTGCCTCCCTAGCAAGCCGTTCCTCCCTTGACCCACTCTTGTTGGGCACAAGTTACCTATAGTGCAGTTGATCCTCAATGCACTTTGTTAGGTTTTCCTCTAGTATTATCTTTTGAGGCTTCAAAATCACAAATAGCCTATGGATTCATGTTAAAACGACTATTCAACAACACAATTTGGGTGTGTTGCTTTTCTTTTATGAGTGTGTGGAGTCCATGGACTTGATGTAGCTTCTGTATTTCTTCTTTTTATAATATCTCACATTATTATCGATCAACAAAAAGATGATATCGATATGTAGGTGATGACACAACAATACTGACAGAGACCAAGTTGTGATGCCTATACAGAAAAATGAAATTAAAAATTATGACTTTTTCTAACTCAATTGATCGGTGTTGAGATCGTCTTATACATATTGGGATCGGTGATGTCTATCCTTCGTGCTAGTGAGTTACGTGCGAGTTTTAATCTAAGAAAGCTGTTGAGAATTAATCTTTTTCTGGGGCGAGCTAGTGGATAATCACAAGCCATGAGATGGAAACTTATGAGATGACACGAGGAAGATTGAGATAGAGTTGATTATAGGTGGGGGATTTGGTGTTGAAATGCAACTCTCCGATCACCATTAACCAGAAATAAAATGTTCTTTATCATTCTTTTGTACAAATTCATTTAATATGATTTGTTATTCTTCTGAATTTTAGTAGTTTTTTAGATTTTCTTCTTTTTTCTTATTTCGAGACACCAATATGGATTGATGTCAGTCAATCAGGATCCTTGATACAAACCCGAAATTAAAACCATGTTGTGAACTTACACCTGTCAAAATGTTTCTCTGGATAGTCCTAGTTATTTTTTGAAAATCCTGCTGATCCCGCTTTCTTAACCTAACAAAATAAAGACTAGGGAAAGTTCAACACTTATTGACTAACCAGCAGATGAGCGTGATAATTTCTTCATTATACACGCACCCACACACACATAGATAGATAGACATGTGCATATGTTAATATGACACACATATGTGTTTTTGGCTGAGTGATAGAGAATTCATGTGTTAAACAGTGGTGGAATCAGCTCGTGTGCAGGGGGAAAACGAATCAACTCCTAATGACCATTTACTGGGCTCAGAGGATGGAAAAAGATCTTATACTTTATTTCAAGGTCATGCTGGGCCTGTTTATTCAGCTACATTTAGTCCTCTTGGGGATTTTATTCTTTCATCTTCATCAGATTCGACAAGTACGTTCTCCTTAAATATCTCATTTTGCTGCAATTTTTGCATAACTGGTTCTGGTATACACTTGAAAAGCTTAAGTTACTTGGTAACGAGAAAAGATTATATTGCTCTCCTGCAGTTAGATTATGGAGTACAAAGCTGAATTCAAATCTTGTTTGCTATAAAGGTCACAATTACCCTGTATGGGATGTGCAGGTAAAAATTTTAATCTCTGTGATCCAACTTGAATATGTTGGATGTGTATTTTCATCTTGTTTTTTAGCAATGGTAAGAGTCTAAAGCTCCCTTTTAGCTAATCTAGGCATTTATTCAATTTTGGTGCTCATATGGTTATCTCACACAGCCTGCTTATTGCATGGCATAGCCTACTGTCTCAACCCTTTTAGATGTTAATTTTGATATAGGGAATCTTCTAGAGGGACATATTAAAAGGTAGGCACAGTCTGCAAACCCTCTGTGTCTCCTAATTATGTCTTTGTACAGGGTTATCACTCATCTGATACTCAGACTAATAACTTACCCTTGTTATATATATATATATATATATTACATAAATTGTCTCTCTTTGCATATGTTTGCCTCTTGTGCTGGATCAGCTTGTGCCTGATGATTTTTCAGTATCAAATAGACAGAGATATTCATTATAGTGTTTTTTAACTAAGTTCTGGATTATATTGATTTTCATTGGGTTGAACGTTCCTTTCCCACCCCCTGCCCCCATTTTTATATTTCTTAGGACTAGCAATGCGCCACGACAACACCCAGAACATGGCAACACGTTACAGGCCCGAAGGCTGGCCTGATTCATCTATGAGCCTAATGCTACAGGCCCAACCTGGCCCTAAAATGATTATGTTCGCTTGGTCCACTATGACCCTGAAACCCTACTCCTTCCCTCCCTCTTTCTAAAAAGGGAATCTTGTGCATGAGGTTTTCCTCATCTTCTTGAAGAAATGATAAAAGTAGAAGCAACTCCAAAATGACTTCTAATTAACTTGGGTTGTTGATCATGCTTATCCATGAGTGGAGAAACACTTATTTATCAAATTATTACCGAAAATAAGTGCCCCCCCCTTTTATGCGGACAGGGCAATTGAGGTAGAACTTGCCATATGGTCTGAGAGTTAGCTAGGTGATAATATGCATCCATCCAGGGTTACTACCTCAATTTCAGCATGTTAAAGCACTCATAGAAGACTGAGCCACTGGTCTTGATAGTCTGCATCCCTGGAAAGTATACATGTGTAATTTTGTTGGAGTTTCTGAGGCCAGGTAGCTTGTTTTTTCCAAAGGACTTCCTCTCCCATTGCATGGTTTCTGTCCAATGCTATCTTGTGGCAGAAAGAGGGCCTCACCCCTGATAACTTCATTAATTTATAAAGGGAAGTAAACAGCTCTTTTTCAAGGGTATCAAGAGTGAATGAAGGTGCTGTCCACATGGTATGTGTGGTTCCTACCGGATGACGATTTAGATTGTGTATGCTTGTTAGTCTTCCAGATTGCAGAGAACCCTGACACAGCAGCTGCCTTGTGTCTATTCAGGCTATCTTTAAGTTTTATTTAGATAAAGTTGCCTAGGCCTCTCCTGGATTCTTATCTGCTGCTGCTTTCAACTTAATGCATTTTTTTTTTTTTGTTATTGGTACCTTGGCTGTTGTCATTCTGTTTATTTACATTAATATGCCTTCGATTCATATGCTAATACAAATTCATTTTGTGATTGCAACTCTCGGGACAGTTTAGTCCTGTAGGACATTATTTTGCAAGCTCTTCACATGATCGGACTGCAAGAATTTGGTCCATGGACAGAATACAGCCTTTAAGGATAATGGCGGGGCATTTATCTGATGTTGATGTGAGTAATGCTATTGTTTCTTATATCATTCTATATTACTTTTGGTTTTGCGGTTGGTACATCAGATATTATGAAAAAGATTCAAATGCAATGTATTCAAAACAAATTAGACTGTGATTTGGAAAATGTGTTGATATTTATTAAAAAGAAATTGGAGTCAATTGCTGAGTTTTGTTTGACAAATTACAAGAACTATGAGTTCAATTTATTGCATTGAACTCAAGATAATCACATTGCAAGCATTTTTGGATTCAAATATAAGAAATTTCATGACTTACTGATTCAATAAAGTAATTTCTCAATGAACAAACTATATGGGAGTGACCATTTGATCCTGTTCAAATTACAGAATTAAACAAATGAGCCCATTAGTTATGATTTATGAAACACTGGATGCCTTATTTAAAATGACCAGTTAAACCTGATACAACTTTACTTTAAAAAGGAAATGATAGGAATCATCCTTTCACTATTCTGGACCAGAAATTACTTCACAAGTACAAAATTTATGTCTCCTATCATATAAACACTGATGATCCCTGGTTCTGGTTCTAACCATAGTAAACTCATTGTAAACTTTTATCATAATTCCTTGGAAATCATTTTCCTGCCTCCGATTCTCTTAATCTCCCCATTTGCCTACCTTGTCAATAACCATCGTATAGTTGCAGAGATATATTCCGATAATGATCTCACCACTTCTCTTTCATGTGCTTCTTATAGCATTAGCTGCAGCATAGAATGCATTGTATGAATGTTCCTGTTGAATGCAATGGTAGAAACATCCTTGAATATTAAATTCTGGCAGTCATGGGTTGAAATATACTCTGATGCCGGTACAGCTGGCTGTACTGGTATTGGAGTCGACTCCGATACTTTAAGCCTTGCTGGGATAGCTTTCTCTGATATAGAACAAAATTAACCTTTAAAAAAAAATTGACTTATATAATTGAATTTCACTAAGGTGACAAGGGCAAGCCCCACATATATAAGAAGTATATTCAAGACTAGCACAAACAGCTTGCCCAGGCAAGCCCTAAAAAACAGAAATTGACAAAACAAACAATGGAAGCCCAGTCCACCTTTTGATAAGTTATATTTGCATGACTTCTTAATTGGTTCAGTCATGCCTTAAATGTTTTCAACTGATTATGGTGAATGATTATTGTGTGAAGTGTGTGCAATGGCATGCAAACTGCAACTACATTGCTACTGGATCTAGTGACAAGACCGTTAGATTATGGGACGTGCAAAGTGGGGAGTGTGTTCGCATTTTCATTGGTCACAGGAGTATGATCTTGTCTTTGGCAATGTCACCTGATGGGCGCTATATGGCATCAGGTGACGAAGATGGTACAATCATGATGTGGGACCTCTCAAGTGGCCGTTGCATCACACCTTTAACAGGGCATACCTCCTGTATATGGACACTTGCTTTCAGGTAAAAATTTCTCAGAACATTGAATCTTTCAAGTCTTTTTCTAGTAAAGATCAACCGATCTTCATTTACTAAAGTGATCATCCTTGGCCATGTCAGTCGTGAAGGCTCACTCCTGGCTTCTGGGTCTGCTGATTGCACGGTAAAGTTATGGGATGTGACTGCAAGCACAAAGACTCCGAGGACAGAAGAGAAGTAAGTTTTAATTATAACTAAAATACTCCAAGACAAGCTCGCATTTGTGATTCAATCTAGTAGTACCTATGAAGAGAGATTTACAGTATCGTCTTATCTTACCAGCAAAGTAGGAAATGCTCACAGACTCAGATCGTTGAAAAGGCTACCAACTAAATCAACTCCAGTCTATGCTTTGCAGGTATTTTTCTATTTTATTTCTAGTTTTCTTTGATATAATATACAGCCAAACAGTCTAATTCTGTTTTCTTATTTTGGTGCAGTTCTCGCGGAGAAATCTTCTGTTTGCAGCAGGAGTGCTCTCGAAAAGTGGATGAAGTTAAAATGTGGATAAACACAAATTGAGAACATAACAATACATGTGGAGTTCCCATCACATTAGATATTTTTGTTGTTATATATTGAATTAGGCGAAAGGTTTTCTGTTCTGCACAACACTTTTCATTGGCTGTCGCGACAGTCATTTTTGTCACGTGGAAGAATGATTTGGCTAATATTTTAACTTATAAAAGCACTAATAGTATGTTTATCAGGTTTTGTGGCATGTATCATTCGTGGTGAGCCTTTTATGCCATGTGATAAATGTCTTTGAAATTGAAACTTGGTATGTGGCCTGGGAGATTTTAATTGAATAAACCCGTGGGGAGTAGACTTTCCTACGTTTCAAACTGAGTTCTAATGTCGCAACAGGAAGACTTCCTGGAGTGGTGCAGCAGTCGTTAAACTATCTTTTGATTTCTTCCTGAGTAGACTTTCTTAGTCGTTAAACGATTCTTGTGGAATCGTTTTTCACTTAGATTTACCAAACACTTATTTATTTATTTGAAGCGCTTTTGGTCTCGGGAATCATTTGAAGAAGCAATGACAAACACGCCCTATGTAAAGAACTGGCATTGGCCATTCTTCAAAACCCAACTTTGTCAACTCAGAATTGCTGAGATGGATTTACATAGTTTCAATCCGCCACCTGGTTTTTCTCCCTGTACGTAGGAGCAATTAATGGACATGGTCATCTGACCTTGCATTTCCCTCCACCAATATCAGACTCACCAATGTTTTACAAACTTCGATTATGTCCATCCAACCTTCCTCTTGCTTTCAATCATAACATGCCTTGAAAAAAAAAGAAAGTAAAAAGGTCTTTCAAAGGAAGAATCATAGAAGGGGTTTACTTTTGAACGTCCATTCAGCCACAAAACCAAGACAATGACACATCCATGGTTGTGGTTGATGAGAAGAACGTTAAGAGTCCCACTTGACTTTGGTACCCACAAACCTGACAGCAAACAGCGACATTGCAGCAACCACAAGGTGGGGCTGTCTGGATTTTAGTGATGAATGTGAGAAAGGAGAATGAAAAATCTCTAATCTCATAAAGAACACTTCAGCAAAGCTCATGAGAAAACTGGGGAGGTAACCATTAAAATCCAGATTACATAACGACATCCAAATTTTTAGATTCATTTGGATTGATAAGGAAAAGAAAATGTTGTTTCAGTCACTCTTGAGGAAGGATTTGTTGTTCTTGTTCCTGAAATGATGCAAAAAGCACAATACTATGATGGTCAGTCATGTTTAAATAAATAATTAAAATATTTATTTAAAGAAATTGACTTCTGTATTTTTGGGTGTTTCTTAGTGCTTCAATTATTACAAGGAAAGCACCCAGCCGGGCTAATAGAATTTCCGGCAGTAAGTTCCAAGGCCCTCAAATCTTTTTCTGGTATGTACAAATCAACATCTTTTCCATGAAATACTAGATATATAGATACATGTTTGTTCTTACATATATTTCCTGTTTCTCCCATTTTTCTTGTATTCTCTTTTCAGCAAATCCACATTAGTTTTATTCTTAAGTTTTGTTATTTTCTTCTTTGTGTCTGTTGCTTATGCTGCTCTTGAAGAATTAAGTCCTGATTATTTTCATAGTAATACTGTAATCTCTAGTTTCAAAGCACTCTGCTTTTAGAAGATTTGATTGATATGTTAATGCTGGCATGAAAATTTTTGAAGTCTTATCCATGAATCTCTAAAACAGACAGTTTACCCTTTTTTCCTGGTACAACAGAATGATAGTGTACCCTAACCAAGATTAAATCAAACAAAAGTAATAGAAATTGTATTTAAAAGAACGGAAACTACCGACTTGCCACCTCTGCCCTCCTACTTTGTTCCAGGATTCATCACCAGCAACCACCGAAAACTATGGTAGGACTCTGGAAAGATAACAAGAAGTTTATGGAATATGTTCTCATACATATATTTATATAAGTAATGAAATGCATTTTAAAAATTGCAGTGCAATTGGATTGGATCGGTACTTTCAAATAAGTTGTTAGACCTCTGCATTGTGGACTGATGCATGCAACTATTTTTTTTTATTTTTTATTTTTTGATAATTAATAACATTTCATAAATCATCATGGTGGAAAATAATTACAAGAAAAAATAAAGAATCATGAAATGTGATCCCAAGAAGAAAAGCCAAACGTACTACTCTAGAACCCAAAAAAGAAGAAGAAGCTACAATACAACGATGCATCCGCACCAAAATCACCAGAACTCATTCAAGAAACCATTTTTCCAATTAGTTTTTGGTCAAATAGAAATCATACAAGCTCCTGCAAGTGAATGGTTTCATATGAGGTGGAAAACTAAATGGATGCAAGAATCAGAAAATAGTAAGTCATGAAGGTAGGATGTGTTACCTGGGATATATGTTTCTTAATCTGTACATCATTTCCATTGCCTAATCTCCTGGATGGTAAGATGAAGTGATGAGCTGCTAGGCAGAGATGCTAGTATTAGTTCCGAGTCTTCCGACAAGGAATCTCATCCTAATCACAATACAGATCCCTTCATCATTTGGGCCAGAAACTCTACTGGATTCTTGAGATCATGAAACAATATATGAAGCATACTAATATATGCAGTGTTCTTGTCTCCAAATGTGCACAATACCTGCATTCTCAAAATAAAATTTAAAAAATGAGGCAAAGTGATATATAGCGAACAAACGAAAAAAAAGAAAAAAGAAAGGTCAGGTTCACATGACAGATGGAAGTATATAAATTCATGCTTCTGTCAATCAAATCATGTGGAAATGAGGAAGATGCTGTTCAATTGGAAATGCATTCGTTCCATGGTCGACTTGATCATGGGTGATGCATCCTAAATTACTCATTGATAAATCTAGCAGTTCTAAAACTCATCCGATAAATGTTCTTAATCCATCTATATATGATTCATAACCACCAATGTATTACCAAATAAGCCGAATACTAATTTTTCATATTATTATAGGGTGTCGCATATTGACTCTCAAATATCTCCAAATTTTGAGAATAATAAAATAGATGGAAAACTAAAAACATACGCTTAATTAAATATCCCAAACATTCTACTCCAAATGCATCCTAAAATGTTTTGAATATTATTTGCACATTGTCTATGCTATATTCATAGATGGAGAAATGGAATAGAATAGACTCCAATTTTTATTTGTATGTAATTATGTACCACATATGGAAATTATTTTACCATTTACTGTTTAGCTGATAAAAAAATTTTGACCTCGAGTTTGTGATTATCAATACTACAATCTTGACCAATTTGACAAGTTAGTATTTTCATATCAACTTTGAAAAACACAATGATACCAATAGCTAGTTACCAACTATGACAACCCTGAAAGCACATTGTTTTCATCAAATTCACCTCAGATGCCTTTCTATAGTAATTTTATACATTAACCAACCATAAATTTGTATAGTATGCACAGAATGAAGAACATAGTCATTAACATAGACAATGTACTATATGACCCTGCTAAATATGAATCGAACTACAATAATAAAAAAAAGATTGAAATAAGCAAAATGAGTGCACACAAGATTCATGGTTTCCCTTTCCTATAAAAGATTTGAGCAAAATATTAAGTTCAATTTTTTGCAGTCCTTGCATTGGAAAGAGAAAGTTGAGTTAGGTCATCTTCACTAGACGCACCGAATTATTGAGAGAATAAATGTAAAAACTATTCTAACTTATCAATATTTTGATTCTTAGGCAGTTTTTGCCTATGAAAACTGCTTCAAGCTACATATAAATCAAAGAAAAAATTCATTATATAACTATTAAGGAAAACAAAAAAAGGAAAAAACAAATGTTATGCTACAAAATTGTCTGATGAGGTTAAATTATATATAACAAGCTTGGTGATACCATAACAAAATGTGCATGACCCAACTATATAGAGGAGCACACTTTACCTTCTAAAATATACAAAAAGCAAAGACTGCCAACAAGAAAAAGAACAAAAGTGAAATTTGTAATAATCCATAGGACTTGAACACAGGAAGAAAAATGCTTCTGATTGTAGTCCAAGTTATTATCCATTGATACATATATCATGTCAGAGAAATCCCAGGCCTCCTCTAGTTTCTCCAAGCCAGCTTTATGCTGACCAAAATTCAACTTATTCAACTTACATCAAAGAAATTCAAAAGTCAAATAAAAGTAATGATTGAAAAAAAAAAAAAACACTATACTTTCTACAGCCTGGGTTTCAGCAATCGAAGGAAATGGTAACAATCTTGTACAAAAAGTCATCATTGATAGTGACTGGTTTATTCTCAAGATTTCCATGTGATGACCATGGAAATCTGTTCTCAAGTTTTCTTTGTATATCTGATTGGTTTGGAGATGATTTTGTAGGACTACTTTTGTGTACATACTATACAATACATACATATCCACGCAGATACATACACATACATATACTACACACACAGGGGTGGAGCCAGAAAAATTATTTTGGAGGGCCAGTTCAAGCCACTTTAACTAACTAAAAATACAAGTATATATATATATCCGTTGTACTCGTGTGACGCCATAGGTCCTGTGACTTGCCAAATTTTGGCAATCTAGTCCCAGCATGACACGCGGCCCATGGCACAGTTGGGCCATGGCATGCTCAGGCCACAGGTTGCAAAAACCAGACATAGCATGGCACAGCCAACGAACCGTGCCTGGACACGGCTCAATCGTGTCGGGTCGGATAGGCATGGAAAACATTATTTCTCCACGTGTACATTTGGTCAACCTCAGCTCGCATACCAAGTTATAGTCCCAAAGACTTGTACTATGTTGCATAAAAGGCTCACCTCTCTCTTTCTGCAAAACTTAAGAAATATTAAAAATTTAGATGGTCATTGAAAAATGTGGCAAAATGTAGAACACATGTATTATTGGGTCTACTATAAAGTCCTTAAAAGAGTTTTTACTCTTAGTTGTTTATAGTATGAAAAAATATATATATTAGTACTCATTTTAGCTCTGACCATAGGATTATAGTTTAAATTTTCTTCACAGATATTTTTAACATTGTAATGTGACTATGTATGATGACATTCACCAATTGACCAGTTTTAATTTATTTTATTTTTTGTTGAGGGGTAGACCTATGAGAAAATTTTTAATAGAAAACGGAGGAATTGAAATAAGCTTTGATCTATTGGGTATGTTTTAAAGGAACTATAAGAATTGGGGAGATTTCAAAATTATATATGTAAAATATTTTGTAGCAAGGGACATTTTAGTAAATGTTTTTTTTATTAGAGGGGCTATTCATATGTAAAGAGAGGTTTTTTCAATTCTTTTTTTTTTTTTTTTGGTGGGGGGGGAGGGGGAGGGGGGCGCATGGCCCTAGCTCCCCCACCGTACACACACACTACAGATTAGCCTATTTGTTGTGGAAAGTTCCCAAATAGTGCTTTCCTGGTTACTTGATAGTATTACAATATGCTGCCTAAGAGGAACATTATAAACCAACATTGAATCCACCAAAAGATGGGGATTACTATATGTTTAGCCTCAGCATAACAAGTCGTTCAGGCATAGCAAGTCGTTCAGGAGACTCGATAAAATCCATCATACACGTAGTGGTGTAGCCAAATGAAAGAGCAGATCCCTAAGAAAGTCCTCTGCATGTTCTTTAGAGGACTTTAGTACTTAAAATCTGATATACAAAATGGATCTTTGTTTCAGAAGTTGCTTTGCATAAATATGAGCCATAACAAGATGCCGCAAAAACTTGTCTTGACAATATTGACTAGATTCAGCAGCCTTTAGAGTTGATTCAACATTTGAACTTGAGATTACTGATCGCCTCGGAGTATTGGAGATAATGTTCTTTCAAAATTCAATACAAAAACTAAACAAATGCATAATAGCCAGTTACATGCACTAGACGTGATATCTTCGCTAGTCTAATGTTCAATTAATCAGAAGAAATTAAATGTAAGTTATAAACTTATTAGCAAAAATTAAGTAAGCAATTTTGCATCCTTACCAACTTAATGAAGCATGTTCATTACTAAATATCTTAGTAGTCAAAAGCTCACAAAAATATAAATCAAGAAAAATATGAGATTTTCAGAAAAGTCGGCACTACAATGAAAAATGAACTACTACTCAATCTTGGAGTATACTTTTGCACCGGCAAGCATGTCAAGCATATCATCAATTCTTGGAATGGGAAATTGATATTTGATCGTAATCCGGTTGATTGCACGACTATCCACACACATACGCCATGTCCCATCTTTCTTTGGAGTTAGCAAAGCGGGCACTGCACAAGGACAGGACTCATGCTTTCCTTAATGTGACCCTTCTTTAACAACTCCATGACTTGCCTTCATAACTCATGTTTTTTTGGGCTCGTTTGGTAATGGGCTTTCTAAGGAAGACTAGCACCGGGAATGAAGTCAATTTGGTGTTGGATATCTCTAAGAAGGGGAAGTCCATTAGGCAAATCATCGGGTGTATCATCCTTGAACTCCTCTAAGAGAGATTTTACCCCCCCATTAAGAACATATGTGGATTGTGCTTCTTCTTTAGAAATTAGCATGTACACAACACCACTTTCCTTACTTTCTTCAACAAACTTAGACAATGTGAGAAAACTACGACCCATTTCTTGTGAAGACTTGGGAGCCTTTTAATTTCCTCTCTACTTGGCAAAATGACAACCTCAAGTTTTCCCATTTTAAAGGAGTAGGTATTCTCTTCACCATCATGTGTGACATACCTATCATATTGCCATGGTCTTCTGAGGAGTATGTGACAAACATTCATATGAACTACATCACACCAAACTTGGTCATGCTAATTTTTACCCATAGAAAATGAAACAAGACATTGTTTGGTAACCTTTAACTCATTACCTTTCTTGAACCAAGTAATGCGATAAGGATTTTGATGGGGCTCGTTGTTGAGATTGAGCTTGTTTACCATCTCTTGAGAAACAATGTTTTCACAACTTCCATCATCAATAACAAGGGAACAAATTTTTCCATTAGATTTGCATCGAGTCTCGAAAATATTCGAACGAAGCCAATTTTTATCCTCGTCCATCTTTGGAGTAGTAAGAGCTTTCTAGATCACCAAGCTCTCACCTTCTTCGGCCTCAATTTCTTCACGCTCCAATTCACCTTCTTCAATATAAATGAGCTGGTTTGAATAAAGTACAAGAGCTTCATTTTTCTCCTCATCTCCAAAAGTTACACGTGCATCTGCTTACCTCTTTGGACACTCATCGTATCGATGATCAGGTTGGCCACTTTTGAAACAAGAATTATTCTTATTGATGCGCTTGGGCTAATTCGTAAAACGGTTTGTAGGGGCAGACATTGCAGCGTTCAAAGTTGGACCTCCGGATTTAGAACTAGCGCCACCACCACGTGAAGTCTCACCTTTTGTAGGAGGGTAAAGATTAAGAACATCAACAAACTTTTGGCACCACTACGAGTAAGTTTAGCCTCCACTTTCAAGGTTAGTTGATAAGCATCATTCAGCTTCTACAATCGGTGCATTTCCACTGCATCACGAATTGGCAACCGTAGGCCACCAACATATCTTGCAACAAGTTTTTCCTCAGTTTCTTGAATTTCATTACATGCCATAAGCTTATAGAACTCTTGGGTATAATCCATGACACTCTTGGATTCTTGGTGAAGGTTGTTAAATCGAGAAAAACTAGTTTGAGAAAAATCCAAAGGAAGGAATTTCTCCTTAAGCCTTGACTGCATTTTGTCCCAAGAAGAGATCTTAGACTTTCCTTTACGAAGTCTCATTTCTTGGACCTTGTCCCACCATGCCAAAGAATAGTCGCGAAGTCTTGTTGCCACAAGCTTCACACGTTGGTTCTCGAGTGTTTCTTTGTAGTCAAAGAATTTCTCGATGGCAATAAGCCAATCAAGAAACTCTTCGGAATGAAGATGACCAAGGAATTCTGTAAGATTGATCTTGACCATGTCAGAATCATGAAAGAACCTTTCAAACCATACTTCATCACGATTGGCAAAGAGGTTCACATCTGATTCATCACTGGAAGACCCATGACTTGGCCTACCTTGCTCATTACAAGCTTCTTGGTGTTCAAATCGCAATGTAAGTTGCTTAACTTGCCTCCGGAGTGCTTGAAATTCATCATCTCTCAACTCTCCCATCATACAGTTACCATTTCTTCCTTTACCTCTTCGTGCCGCCATAAGAGAAGCTAAGTGAAGCCGGACCAAGAGTGTAGAGCAAGCTTTGATACCAAATGACGCGGGTGAAGTAAGAGAGAAAGAAGGAGATTCCGAAATAAAGAAGACTACCTAAAATAAGAGGAAGAAGGGGGAGCTATGCTCTACCACAAATATATTATCAAATATCAAATGTTCAAACTACCTCATTAAACTAGGATTACAATTCCAAAGAACACCACTTACTAAAGACTACTTTCTAGCCATAGGAAATGAAATAGTTGTAAATAAAATAGCTTACTAGGTAACAAAATACTAGGTAGATATAAATTTAGGTAGTTGAATAACAACTCTTATTTCC
>JAUPMG010277856.1:0-18700 GCA_031762675.1 Pachysandra terminalis | reverse complement strand
ACGGGGTCTCGAATAGGTCCAAACAGTATTCTGTAAGACACTGCGATCGAGCACAGTATACCTGCGATCGATCCTTGTTCGATCGATCATGGTCCGATCGATCCCGGGCTGATCGATCGCACGCCCAGAAAACAGAGTTGCAGAAATCCATTCCAGAACTCGTGAATCCAATGTAATCCAACTCAATGCAAAACCACCCAAATCACACGAGAGTCCACTAATCCATTTATAAAGATCTTGTATTTCAAAAATCTAAACTAAATCAACAGATTACAGAAATTGAATAGATTTGACGATCATAGAAACTAATACCAAATCAACTTAAACCAACTAATTAAATACAAATCTTAACAGCAACTGTTAAGATTCAATATCATCGATGCAAACGGTTCATGGCCCAGAAAACAAATTTAATAACAAAACAACCATGGTAGCATGAGATTTACACTAGAAATACCAAGAGGACTTGATACAAACATAGTATCCAAAAATACTGCAGAAATCATAGATTCAAGATTTAAAAAGAACAATCAGGTAAGGTACTTACATTATATATTGCAGAAACTGATGAAGACAGTACACAAAGACTTGAAGACCCTTCACTTTTCTTCCTCACTTTTTCTCTGCAACCCAGAAAACATATCAGAATCTGATCAGCGCCTCTCTCTCTCAACTCCAACTCTCTTGGACGAACTAACACTAAGAGAGATAACTTCTCCCCCTACAAACTCTCCATTCATCTCCCACGGTTCTGCCAACACACCCCCAGGATGCCACATCTCTACAATACGAGTTCAACGCACAACCGTGCGTTGAACTCAAACCAATTCAAAATAAAAACTTGAATTTACACACATAACCGCTAACTATTTAATATCACAAATTAACCCCACAATTACAAATAATAATGCAATCTAATCCTTAAGACTAATTAGGCACATAAAATAGCAAATAAAAAGCACATAAAAATAGAATAAAATAAAAATTAAAGAGGAAATCCGGTTAACGAGTTTAGGTCATTACACTATCGGGGGATTACTAGCTCAAGTGGATGCCGATAGCATAGAGAAACCAATGTATTAATTAGTAGGCTTCTCAGAGGTCCTGAATTGATGTATTCACAGATTGACAAGTTCTGTCTTGCTTTTGCGCATATAACTCGCAAATTGAGGCATTATCTTTTGGCATGCCCAACTTATTTGATCACCATAGCAAACCCCTTGAGATATCTGCTATCTCAACCGGTTCTCACATGCAGGTATACTAAATGGCTTCTGCATCTATCCAAATTTGACATTTCTTGTGAACATCCTCGCTCCATCCAAGGGCAGGCCGTTGCAGATTTACTCGCAGCTTTCTCCAAAGTTGAAGAACAAGAGCTACCCGAGTTTGAGATTGACAGAGCTGAAGACCGGGAGTGGATAATGAAGTTTGACGGCTTGGTCAACGTTGAAAGAGGAGGTGCCGGTATTGAATTCATAGCTGATAGCGGTTACCAACTTTACTTTTCTTTCAGGTTGGATTTCTTATGCACCAACAACAGGGCCGAGTACGAAGCATTGTTGATCGGACTCATCTTAGCGAGACAATTACGGATAGATAGACTAAGAGTCTTTGGAGACTCGAAAGTCATAATCTCACAAATCAACGAAGATTTCGCTGTTAAAGAACCGGAGCTGGCACCTTATAGAATAACAATACATGCTCTGATGAAGAAATTCTCGGAATGTACTTTATTTTACATTTTGAGATTAAAAAATCATCAAGCAGACCTCCTTGCTAATCTTGGGAGTAGAATCGCCATAGAAAGACACTCACAACGTATTGATGTTATCTGAAAAGAACTCCCGACTATCTTTGACCTAGTCCTCAAGAAAGAAGATATTCTTCAATCTGATTGGAGATATCCCATCCTGCTACAACTCCGAGATCTGGTATCACAAGATCGGATTCCCATATGGAAACTGTCAAGCTTTGTAAAAATCAATGAAGCCCTGTATTTCAAAGCCTCAACTGGTGTCCTTTTAAGATGTGTTAATGAAGATGAAGCAAGGCGAATTCTTGCTGATATCCACGAAAAGACTTGTGGAATGCAAGATTCCATCCCACTTAGCAGGAGATTACAAAGATATGGCGTCTATTGGCCCACCATGGCTTTGGATGCTACCAAAACCCAAAGAGACTGTAGGGAATGCCTAAGACCTGTAGACATCATGGAAGCCTGCCCTGTGGATGTGCAATATCAGGATTGGAGAGAACCTTTCATCCTCTTGCGAGATGGGGTTTTGCCTACCAATACCATAGAAAGACATCGGATTCAGAGAAGAGAAACCTGATTTCAAATGCGCAAAGACGACTTGTTCCGGGTTGGTTTCGATAACAGATTATTGAAATGCATTGGGCTCCCAGAAGTCAAAATCGTGTTACGAGAAGTTCATGTCGGCTCTTGCGGCGCTCACCAAGGTAAGGAGAAACTTTTTGACCAACTCATGGATATCGGCTACTATTGGCCTTCTATGAGAGATAATGCTTTTGACTATGTAAGAAGATGTTCTCGGTGTCAAATCCAAGGCGATATTCCTTGACGTCTGCCTTGGTCTCTTCAGTCGGTTTTAAGCCCCTGACCTTTCCATAGTTTGGGGCTTGACCTTATTGGTCTCAATAATCCTCAGAGCAGACGAGGACACACTTGGATCCTTGTCGCTACTGATTATTTCACTTAAGTGGGTAGAGTCTATAGCACTACGGAGAGCAACCGGGGTGGCTGTCACACAGTTCATTAGAGAGCATATTATCCTCAGATCAGGACCGCCTCGAAGATTTATCACTGATAACGGTTCTTTTTTCTTAAATCGGCCAGTCCGGTTACTACTATCTGAGAACCACGTTACTTATATCAAGACAACTCGGTATTACCCTCAGGGGAATGGTCAAGCCAAAGCTACGAACAAGACCCTCATCAAGCTTTTGAGCAAGATGACTTATGACCATCTTACTCATTGGAATGAACATCTACTCCACGTTGTTTGGGCGTATCGGGCTCCCAAACATCGCGCGACTCAGGCCACTCCTTTCTCATTAGTCTATGGAACCAATTCCATACTCCTTGTCGAATTACAAGTTGCTTCTGCCCAAGTTTTAAAAGTAGCCGAGATTGATTGGGACACTCATTATTTTGCCACCATTTTGATGCATGATTTGAACAACTTGGATGGGAAACGTCAATGAGCTTTTGAGTGAAACCTTCAATATCATCAAGTGATCTCCAAAGCTTATCAAAAGAAGGTATCTCCCCGAGACTTCGTAGTAGGTGATCTCGTTCTCAGAACTTCGTGGTATGAACGTAGTAACACTATCAAGCCAAAGTTCACACCCCGGTGGGATGGACCCTTTGAAGTTATTCAAGCTTACGAGTTCGGTTATTACAAAATTTTATCTTTCGAGGAAAACGCTCAAGAAGAACTTATAAACAGAAAATGGCTAAAGAAATACTAATTTTGAAAGTAAGTCTGATTACATAATTCCCATTTAATTTCATATTAATGTTACAAATCTCTTTTGGAAGAAGATTCTGATTTACATATGATTCACTCAATTGGACAAAGGTTTTAAGTTCGCTTTCACTCTCTTCCTCCTCCTTCTTGTATGTTTGCACTGCAAGCTCCATATCCTAAACCTCTTTCTCCTTGATTAATGGAGCACTTTTCCGTGACTCTATTTCTTTAAGCCTTTCCTCTCAGATCTCTGCGAGTTCAAGTAAGGCTCCCTTGGCTTGTGCAACCCTCACTTGAAGTTCATTCGTTCTAGCAAGCCGGGCCAGACCCTCCTCAATCTCGGTAAGGCGAGATTTCAACCAATCTACCTTGAAGCCCAGGACCTCAGTATCGAGAACTTTCTTCTTCCAGTCTTGAAGTTGCTCCCCTGTGATGAATTCCAATGACGTTTCGGACATGGACTTCAACAAGGTGCACAGTTCCGTATAACCGACACTCTTCACCCATAGAGAGGAAATGGAGGCGTTATCCAAAATATCTCCGTAAAGCTAAAAACTTATCTCCATCCATTTTACCAAGTCTTCAGGGATGTAGTAGTTCTCGAATACCATAATTTGTTGGTTGAAATGCTCCACCTTCTATTTCTTTGACTTCGGGAGATCAACAGAGGGCGGAGTAATGTCTGAAAGAGAGGAGGGAGTAGTGAGATCACCCTCGGAGTCACAGGGTCGCGTCTCAACGATTGAAGCGTCAGATGGAGGGATCATCTCTTCAGAAGAAGGAAGGATCTGGGTCTCCGCGGCGAAATGACACTCATCTATCTTGGAAAGCTCAGCTGGGATATTGGACACGTCCACCGATATCTTGGAAGGAAGGATAGCCTCAACAACCACTGCAGTGGAAGAGAAGGTCGACATGTCAGGTAACACCCCAGCATCGGCATCGGTTTCTAGAATTGGCAATTCTTTCACTACTGAGGTTGGTTTTTCAACTTCGAACTCGACCACTGGGAGCTCCACTGCCACATCTACATTTTGATCTTCCTGGACAACAATCTCGGTGTCATGATTATTACCGTCTTACTCAGCTTCTACCTCGTCCTCCTCGTTCCTCGAATGCTGAGAATCGATCTCAATAGTAGTTAAATTTAAACTTGGATCACCAACCTCAACACCTTTAGTAGTCTTCATCTTGATATCCATTTCACCTCCCTCCAAATCATCAGAGAGATACGAGAATTTGTCCAATTCTTTAGCCTTATTATGAGCGTTGATCCAGGTCTCGGTCTTGCTTACCCGTTCATCATCACCTGTTGAAGGATCAGGACTGGACACCACGGGCACCGTATCCGCTGCTGGCCGCTATGCCTTCTCCTTTTCCTCTTCCATAGCCTGATAAGATGCCAATTCGCGTATAATATCATCGAAGCTCATCTCGGACACATCGGGGAGGGAATCGACATCAGGCCTGTATGTAGACCTTCTAAGTCGCAAAATCCTCTCCATAGGTCCTAGGTCTGGCCTGAATGGAGGACGGGCCTCGGAATCAACAATATTTTTCTTCTCTCTGCCTCCCTTTTGTTTCTTTGAAGAACCTGACCAAGAAGGTATACACATTATAGAAGGGAAGGCTATTCTATATTGAACAACAACTTTTAAAGAAAAGAAAAGAAAGAGAACATATACACCAAGAGTTTTTACCTGCAGAAGGAGAATTGTCCACTGCAGGCGGAGATGTCAGGGCTTCAACAATCTTCTCAATAAGGAGGGTCCCAGCCTGTCAATCATTAAAAACCCTGAGTCAGGAGGCTTTAATGAATAAATGAAGAACTAAAATGCATTAAAGAAACTGTACCTTTTGGGTGCTTTTCTTCCCTTTGAAACTCGACGTACGAGAACTGGGATCCGCAAATTTCTGTCGAGAACCAGAAACGCCGGTTTCAACATCCGGAGCCAGGTATGGCCGCAGCACGAAGCTGGTATGGAGAGGCTGGAGGTTCGACCTCGAGACACCCTTTGAACGGTGACCCGCCTGTTTCAAGCGATTGTCCTGATGGGTGATCTCGAGCTAAGACTGCTCGGCCTCAATTTCCTTGAAGCGGCAAACTTCTTGAAGGACCTCCTGCCAGTAGGTCCGCCAGCTACTCGATGCTTTCCCCGCCCGAGATTTAGGGACAGCCGTTACGGCCCCCAAGAGTCGATATACTTAGACCCCCTTCCAAAAGGAAACTCTTGGCTGTTACCTTTGGATCTGCTCCTTTCTTCAAGGTCATTCTCGACGCTCGCTGATTGAAGCCGAAGTGACGCATTACCCGATCAGGGTTGTAACTCATATTGTTGAGGATAGTCTCCTCAACCCTCCCGAGAACATAATTTTGGTGAAGGATCACCGGGTACATGCGGCACTCGGGGGATAGTCTCGGCTATGCAGAAACTTCGAAAGTTTGGCCCTCAAAGTTTGTCCCAAAGGGTTGGTCGACTCCTCCGATGACCCGAGTATAAGGTCGCAACTCGAAATGACCTTCGACGTCCAGCATCAGCTTCAAGCTACACTGCGTCTGAGGAGCCTCTTGAGACCAGAATGCCGCCCGAGGACGAGGCCCGCCTGCGGAATCTACCTTCGAACTGCTAGAAATCTTGATGGGAGCATAGGCCGGGTACCGTTCCCAGAGGAACATTTGAAGGAACCCGGCATCCACCAGAGTTTCAACTAACCTCTTCCCCCGAGAACGAGCTTGATCGGAAGCTAGGAGGTTAAGACTCTCTTACAAATTCCCCAATAAAAGAGGGCAAGAGGAACTGATACTCCCTGAGCCAACTTGATGGCCAGGGGAAACATCTGCTCATTTACCTTGTCATTGAGGAAGCCCTCCAGAACAAAGTGAGACAACCAGAGGCTTAAGAAGGCCTGTAATACAGCTGAGCTATCCCGACCCTCACCCTCGATTATCTCCATTACGTTGGAGCCACGAATCAGGTTCTGTTCCCTCCAGAAATGCCGAATCCAGCCAAATATCATCCTCCGAGAACCCTTGGCTTCGCTATTCTTTCCCTTTTTTCTTAATAACAGTAGGTTTCGAAGATGCCCGCATACCATCATAAAGGAGATCTTCGATTACCTTTTCTTATCGGGATAGCTTGATTGATGCCGAACTCACAGAATCGAGCACCAGTAGGCAGCACAAAACCTCCACATCTTCGAGAATCGGGGCAATCTCCCCGAATGGCATCATGAACGTATGGGACTGAGGGTTCCACCTCATCACCAGCTCCAAGAGCTCGTCATTATCTCGAGAAATCTCCAAAAGCGATACTCGGACTGCATTGTAGATACTGGCCTTCTTCAATTTCTCCTGGTAAACAGGGTTGAACAATATTGACTAGCACCATGTTGCCTAACCAGAAAGTAGCCCGATGTGAGATTTAAAGCTCACCTTAGATACGGGATAATCACCTCCGAACACCCGAAAGTAAGGGGTGGTCCGGTAAAGCTTCCTTCCTTCCAAAGCTTCGTCGAAGTCTGGGTAAGGAGTCCGAATGTCTCCTTCTTCGACCTGGATTGGTGGAATCTAGTGGTTCACTTGCGTCCAAAAACTGGAAGAGAGCTGTGGAGGAGGACTTTGTGCCCTCTTCACAACCTTCCCGGCCTTTCCTTGTGATTTCGAAGACGCCATTGCTTGAAAATACGGAAAAATATGAGGAAATGCTCTAAAGAAAGTAATACAGACAGCAAACGAGAGCTCTGGTTGCAGAAGAAAGGTTGAGGAAGATAGAATAACAAAGATAGAAAATCTAATGCGCAGCTCTCCCTTTTATAAATCTCATGCAATCATGAAACCGCCTGGGTTTTCCCAAAAGTAGTTTCGGGACTGCCAAGCAGTTTAAACGATACTCAATCTCAGGGAGACACGTCAACCCTAGTATTTAATATGGCGTTCCCCGTGCTCTGAATAGTAACCATTTGACGGCTAATCAAAGATTCAACGATGATACAGTTATCTAGGGCATTTAATGCCTTGTCGAATTGCACTTACAATGTGTCCCATCAACACGTTCTAAGTGCAGGGGGCTAATGATGACCCCCCAATTTGAAAATTCAAATTTGACCAATAGGATGAAGCTATTTGACAACTCCCAGGCAAAGTCTATTTCTCTTCCTGCTTTTAAAATGTATCCGAATACGAGGAGACATATACAATCCGAGAATAGACTTTATGATCTAATCTTGAGATTGAATAGAGACAATTTGATCTTATCCCATATCCGAGAATAGACTTTATGATTTAATCTCGAGATTGAATAAAGACAATTTGATCCTATCCCATATCCGAGAATAGACTTTATGATCTAATCTCGAGATTGAATAGAGATGATTTGATCCTGTTCCAAATCTGAGAATAGACTTTATGATCTGATCTCAAGATTGGGTAGAGGCAATTTGATCCTATCTCAAAACCAAAGATAGACCTTATGATCTAATCCCAAGATCGGTCAAGGACAATTTGATCATATTCTGAAATCTGAGAATGGACTTTATGATCCAAATCTCGAAATTAGTTAGAGACAACTTGAACCTATCAAACTGACTTTATGGTTTGATGACCAAAGCCGACAACGAACTTACCAAGAAGATCTTATGATCTTGCAACAAGTTATGACTTAAACTCGATATTGTAAAACACTATATTTGTAATCGAGTTACAACCATTTGGCCCAAAGAGTTGTCCTTAAGAGATCTTACTCAAGGACAACATCTCGAGCTTCATAAATCATCTATATAATAAGACAAAAAGGGGGAAACAAGATACCTAAAGGAATGGTGGCCAAGAGGGACGTCCCATCAAGATCCATGACGGTTGTTGGCAGTTAAGCCAGACCTATATGGACGATGTCACATCAAAGAGACTGAGCACAAGACAGAGATTGCTTGCACACTTGTATAAAGTGACAAGTGACAGTCGAGGTATGGGCCAGGACACATGGAATCATCCTATCATGTCTAGCCTCCAATGGCTGATACTTGTCACTTAGACCTTGTTTGAGAACTTTGGCTATAAAAGCCCTCGTTCCCATTCAAACAAGGATCGACACTAGTTGCAACCTAGAATTGACTGACAGATTTGAAATCTCTAACTTACAAGTTTTCTCTATTCTTGTGCTATCTCTAAATCCATTCCTTGGGATCTTCAACTCTTTCATTTTTAGTCTATTAGTGATTTGACCTAAAAAATAGAAAGAAACCTCGTATTGGAACGGTTGTCAAAGCTTAGGCCATTACGAGACAGACTTTTGAACCGACATTCCCTCTTTGGTTAACCATTCAAAAGGTGACATCTGTCATCTTGTTAATCTTTTTTGTTAACTGATTTTGGGGATCAACAATACCGGACAGGTACAAATTGATACCGTTCAATTTATAAATTATAAAAAAAAAACATTGAATCGGTTGTACCGGCCGATCCGTATCAGTATTAATTGGACCAGTCCGATTCAAAGCCTCATGATGCAAGTATTATATCGTGGCTTGGGACAAGACTAGTTCTGATTGATGCCGATACGGATCATATCGATCCGATCCTTGAAACCTTGTTGGTGTTGGCAATTTTTGATCCAACCCGTCCGAACCTAATCCAATTAACAGGTTAGGGTTGACTCGGGTTGGGTTTAGATTTAAGGTTTTTCAACTTGTCTATAAACTGGTCAACTCGAATCTAACCCACTAACCCTTTGGATAACTGTTTAATTTCGTTTTTTTTTTAAGTGGGGTCTTATACACCCCAATTAAGATATTTTATTATTTTTATATTTAACAAGTTAAAAATATATCTTTTTAATATCTATTAGATTTTTTTATAATATTTATTATGTTAAATTGGTGACGTTGATGATTAATAATTTTTGTCAATTTAAAATTAAATTAATTAATAAATTAAAAATAAAATGAGTTGACGAGTTGAACCTGTTTATTGATGGATTGGATTCGGTTCTATGATTTTTCAATCCCATTAAGGGAATCGAATCCGATCCCACCCATTTAAGTTGTAACCCGTTTACAACCCAATGAGTCCAATTCAACCCGACCCGTTACCACCTCTAGACTAGGCTATAAACGAGCCGAACTTTGCCCAAGTCGGCTCAGGCTCATAAAATCTGGACAAGGTTCGGACTCGGCTCAAGCTCTTTAAAAAAATTCGGGCTCAAGTTCGTCTCGGCTCGTGAAAGGTTGAAAAAAAAGTAGCTAATTAAAATGTTTTGTATTTAATATATGAGACTGTCATTAACTTTATATTTAAAAGTAACAAATTTTATTTAATTATTTGCCTATCATTAATTTTGAATTTAAATTAAACTTAAACTTAATTTAATGTTTTATATTTAATATATAAAACAACTATCACCATTAACTTTATATTTAATATTTAATATTATATATATATATATATATATATATATATACCACTTCACCTTAACTGAAATAACCGGTTACTGTTTCCGTCAGTGTGCGTGGTGTCATGCAATGGTACCGCCAGAAATATTGCATCAAAATAGCGCAGACGATTTTCTTCAAATTGTTACGATGCGTATGATAGCTGTTTGTGCAGACAAGTTATTTTTCTGTGTTGAAGCGTTTTAAGTAATTGGACCTAAAAGATATCAACAAATAGGCATTTTGAAATCCAAAATAAAGTGAAAATAGTTTCAGACCAAACAGGTAACAATTAATTACACTAAAATGGGTATTGCCCTTAGAGGCTCAGCTTTCGACAAGGTTACCCCAAACTTATCCCTCATGTCAAGATCATTTGCTCCCAAACCATCCTCGAACTTCCAATCAAACGAGTGCACAAGTATCGCCAACATGAGGTTCAACATCCAGAGCCCTAGTGGCATGCCAGGGCACATCCGTCTCCCGGCCCCAAATGGAATAAGCTCACAATGTCGGCCTCTGACATCAATATCTGACTCCAAGAACCTCTCTGGCACAAATGAATTGGGGTTCACCCATGTGCTCGGGTCACAACCAATAGCCCACACGTTTATTAGCACTTGTGCATCCCTGGGCACAGTATAGCCACAAAGATCTACGTTAGACTCGGCTTTATGTGGGAGTAAGAGTGGAACTGCTGGGTGTAATCGAAAGGTTTCCTTCACAACCGCTTGTAAGTACGTGAGCCCAGCAATATCAGACTCCTCAACCTGTTTGTGTTTCCCTATTTTCTCTAAGAGCTCCATTTTAGCTTTTGCCATTTTGTCCGGATTGTGGAGTAATTCCGCCATTGCCCACTCCAATGTGGTAGAGGTCGTCTCAGTCCCTGCAAGGAATAAGTCCTGATATATACAAGCATTAGAGGCAATCGAAGACAAATCATATAATAAGGGAAGAATAAAACTAGATGTGGCAACGGGTGCGAATCGGACGGATTATAAACGGGTTGCAACTTAAGTGGGTTGGGTTGGATTCAATCCGTTTAAAGACGGATTAGGAAATCATAGAATCAAACCTAATTTGTTAATAAATGGGTTGAATTTATGAATCCATTTATTTTTTAATTATTTAATTTGAAATTGAGAAAAGTTATCAATCATTAATATCACTAATTTAATATATATTTAATAAATATTATAAAAAATCTAATAAGCTTTAAAAATATATTTTTATCATGTTATTAAATATAAAAATAATAAAATATCTTAATTAGGATATATAAGACCCACTTAAAAAATATTAAATGGATACCCAATGGTTTGATGGGTCAAATTCGAATTGACCCGTTTATAGACTGATTGAAAAATCCTCAACCCAAATCTAACTCCTAAACCAAAATCCACCCCAATTAATAATCGGATCAACCCACTCCGTCTAATCGGATTGGATCGAGCGGAGTGATCGAAAATTGCCAGCTCTAAAAAAAAAAACTGATCATTAGATGGGACTAAACATCACCAGGTGTTTGATATCTGTACTGCCGAACTCGGAGGAACTAATCTCCTCGCTGTGATCAAGAAGAGCATCAAGAACATCACCACTTGTACGAGAAAAATCCGATGCTCTAGACTCCAATCGTTGACCGATCATACCATCAAAGATTTCCAGAACTTTTCCAAAGTAAATCGCCAACCTACGTCTTATCCCAAGTGGGTCCACCGATCTAAGCAATGGAAAGTAGTCTACCGGATTGGATCTTGACATCTCTTCCATGATAAGCCACACCACGTCCCTGATCTCCTGTGCCGACCCAGAATCCGGATCCACCAAATCGACAGAGAAAATGGTGTTCGATAGTAAATTAAAGGTGGTGGTGAAAGCTGCTCCGCCAATATCCAAGGCGCCACCGGCACGACTGGTGTCGCGAACGTAGTCAAGGAGGTCCCGAACTTTTTGTCGCCGGAGGGTTTGGTTGTCGTCGAGTCTGTAAGTGCTGAACAGCTGGGAATTGCAGAGCTTTCGTAGGTTGCGCCACTGATTGGAAGCTGGTGGGATCCACCCCATTGAGAACTTGTGGTGGCCAAGTGCCCGAGCAGCGTCCGGGGTGGGTCGGGTTGCGAAGGCCTGGTCGTTCTTGTGTAGGACTTCTTTAGCCACCTCAGCTGAAGAGACGATCACGGTCGTTAATCGGCCGAGTTGGAGAGTCATGAGGGGGCCGTGAGTCTTGGAGAGGTTGGCGAGTGATTCATGGGGTCTGTTCCCTAGTGTAAAGAGGTTTCCGACGATCGGAAAAGGGATGGGACCCGGTGGGATTTTGCCGGTTCCCGTATACCGGCGTTTACCTGTAAAGAAGTTAAGGAACTGAATGGATAACCAGAAAAGCGAAGCCCCAATAAGAATGGTAGAGAAATCCATCTTTCTCCCTCTCGGAAGTTGGAGGAGACGATTCTCTGTATTTGTTATCGGGTTGCAGAGTCAAAGGCTATCTTATGTTTGTAACAGGGAAAATTAGGCAAAATGCCAGCTTTTAACGACTAATGCCAAAAAAGATTTTGAAAAGTTTTGCCACAAAACTTTTCATAAGTTCATATGTTCACATGTTCTTAGACTCACCCCACCACCACCACCACACCCCACTCCTCCCCTCTCCACCGTTCACATGTTCGAAAACGCTGTTCATTATTTCGAGAACATTGTTCATAATATTCGAAAACATTGTTTATCATTTCGAGAACATTGTTCATCATTTTGAGAACACTGTTCACATGTTCGAAAACACTGTTCATCATATTTTGAGAATACTGTTAATCATATTTCGAAATCACTGTTCACAGTTATTTCGAAACATTGTTCATATGACCATAGCGATTTTGAAATCACTATTCATGATACTATTCATGTGATTTACTGTTCACTGAATTGACATTTATTGTTATTTCTGTTTTGTAAAGCATCTATTATGTCATGGCTATGACTGTTTTTGAAGCATTTAAATATGTTTATTTGAGACAAGTAATGCTACAATAATTTTCTTTGAGTATTCAATGCTATAACTATTTTTTTTTGAGTATTCAATGCTATAACAGTTTTTCTTGAAGGCATTATGTCAAGAAATATGCCTTTAAAAAGGACATGGGAAGACACAAAGGAGGAGGGATGGCCAAACGAAAAATGACTCTTCATATTATGGGATTTGTTTTTCCATACGGAATGAGATGGTTTTCCATTCAACTCGAGAATCAAAAGATAGAAAATTATATCGCCTATCCTTTTCCTTTTTTATATATTTCTACAATGTATCATGTAAATAATATTTCTCAAAAATAAAATGAGAAGAATGAATGCCGTATAGCAATCCATGGATGTAGGCGGTATTGCCGAACCATGTAAAATCACGTGTCTTTATATTGCATTATGCTTATTATTCATCATCTTGGAAATCATGCTCGTTGAAATCGATGTAGCGCCGCCCAAACGGCCAAGTCTTCGATTTATGCGAGCTGTTGGAACATTCCCGAACCTCAAAAGACCTTATCCAGCTCAAATCGGTCATATGAAGAGATCAATGGCTTAATCGGCCTAAAACGAGTCTTATTTATCGATTTGTGCATCACCAGTACCATGTGATGAAAGTGTTTGAATCCTTAATCAGGTTTCATCGTTAGTTCATAAAATAGTTAGTGCTTATTTTGAAATAACTTGTAAAACGTAATAAAAAAGCTAGTATCCTATGATCAAAATGCTAGTATATTCCGATGAAAGTGCTTGTATCCTTAATCAAGTTTCAATGTTAGTAGTGGTGGTCCTGGTGGTGGTGGTGGTGGTAATGGTAGTGATGGTAGTGGTGGTGGTGGTGGGGTGATTGTCATGCCCCAAATCTGAGATATAAGATCTCGAGGATTTCAAGGAAATGACCTTCGGATCCAACACATGGATACGGATAACTAGCCCCATAATCAACCCAATTTTGGTTAAATCAGAGTCTCAACAATAAAATTAACAGTGGAAGTATCACATAAATAAAACCTTAGCTCAACCAAAATACGTCGAGCTAACAACCCACAAAATAAAGTAACATAATCTTGATTACAAGCTTCTGCCCACCATAGGGTCAAACCAAAGTAATTAAAAACTATGTGTACACCATCATAAAAGTCAATTATTTAAAACCAAAGGGATCTCTTATCTAGACCGGCACATCGAACAAACAGATTACTTGTAGAGTTAAGGATCAGCCGAATCCTAGTAGAGAAATCCAACGAACTACAGTAATTACTTTTACACATGCATAACAATACAATTTATTTCATGCATTTCAATTTCGCATATAATATCACAGTCATATGTATGTTATACATTTCATTATACTAATTCTCACATAATAGTACGCACATCACAGTCATCATATGAAATCTCTATTCACATGGAAACCATACAATATCATGTCATAACAAGTTAACAGTTCATAATTCCCATAGTCTCACAATGTCAATACTACCCACATGATCCCATTAAGTCTAAACAGAATCTACATGATTGTAACGCCCCTCAGATTTACTATTTCTTCTATTTTTGGGGCATTTTTGTAATTTTCTGTGTTCTTAAGGACACTTCTGTAATTATTGTGGTCAGCTCTTGAGAATCCTTGTTGTGTTCTTTTCCTTACACCCTAACCACTCTTTTTAAATAGTTTGGATGGTTGAGATTGGCTCTCCCATCCAAGGGTTAGTGGAGGGCCAAGATTAAACCTCATGAGAGAATAGGGTTTAGAGAAACCCTAACCCTCTCTTGTCTTATTTTGTGTTGTAAGATTGTTGGAGAGCTCCAAGAGAGAAGAAGAGAGGAAGAGGAAGAAGAAGAAGCTTGAATCAAACCTTCTCCATTAGATTTTCGTGCTAGAGGATTGCTGGAAATCAGGTAAGTGCATTGTATGCATTTACAGTGTTTTAATTTGGGATTTTGTGTGTGTTTTCTTTGAATGAATGAAATCATTGAAGATTGCATGTCCTATGAATGTTCTACATGTTAATATATTGATTGTCGAACATATGATCGATTGGACAATGAATTTTATGCATATTTTAGGTCAGATTGCTGAACTATGTATTTGAGATGGTTTTCTTTAATTTTCGTGTTTAATGTTCATGATTGTGTTGGATTAACATATGTGATTGATTCAATGTATCTAGTGGGTGATTTCAGACCAATTTTTCCCAGAAAACACAATGACCATAGGTGGTTTTAGGTGGAAATTGGATAGGTGCGATTCTGGGCTGAAAAACCCAGAAATCGCGTCTGTCGGTGAGTGCGTCGGTGTGACGACAAACTCGCCGACGGAGGCCGGTGGGTGAAAAATGCATCCACTGAGCTCACACCGAAGTTAGCCCTTGTGCAGGAGTTGTCGGTGGGTGGTCGGTGAGACCGACAGACCCGCCGACCATAAGAGGTGCAGACAGGTCCCAGTCGGCGAGTGAGTCGGTCCGCCGATGGGCTCACCGACAGGGGCTAGGACTATTTGACTTCGATGGTCGGTGAGTCGCCGGTGACACTGGACTCACCGATGGGTTTCGGGGGATCCGTCGGTGACACTGACGAGACCCATTGACGAAGATGAGACTTTTGGACTTAGGGGTCGGCGAGTCGTCGGTGAAACCGACCACACTCGCTGACGGCCGTCGGTGAGTGAGTCGATCCCCCGACGGACTCACCGACATCGCAATTTTCCACTAATCGGGGGGGGGGGTGTTGACCCACTGATGGGACCCACCGAGACAGGCTTTTAGTTGAGAATTTGAGGGGGATTTCGGTGTGAATAATGCCATGTTCCATTGGAGTTATGCGACAAATGTTTTGTGCTACCATTACATGCCTATCATATATTAAAGCATGTTGAATGATGAATGTGATGCACTTGCACTTCATATCATGTTATGATTGTGAGATACATCTTTTTATGCTCTCCTTTCATAATCGCTATATGATTGAAGCATGATTGTAATGTTAAATGATTTGTGATGCATTCATTTAGTTGTTTGCTTAATATCATGCACCTAAGTGGCCATGCATGCATATACAGTCCTTGGGAGGACTTAGACCACAGATTACCCCTAAATCCTTTGAGAAGGACGAGAGGGCAAATCTGAGGATACTTGGGCTCTAGGATGAGACGCAAATGAGAGTTAAGACTCTGGTGTCCCATGAGGGACTGTATTTATTATAAATCCAAGATGATTTAAGGGTGAGGGATTAGCTACCCCAAGAGCCTACGGATACCTATATATATATCGTATTATATATATAGAGGATAATTTCGATTGATAGTTGTGAATGGGTACTATGCCACGGAGGTAGGTTCACGAAGATGATGATGCCCTTGGACAATCCTGTTGAGATGGTGCGTCCCCGATAAAAATAAAAGCAGGGTGTGAATTCCCGGGGGTCGCAAGTCCCTTAAAACTGTACTGTACACACAGAATCGGCGATGTGTCCTAGCCTGAAAGGGGCTGTGTATCTGAGGATTGATACATGGTGGTACAGTCTGGATCAGGCGTGGGCATATATCACATCATAATATCACCGACATGCATTTGCATCCACGTGATTGCTTAGACCATTTGTTGGGTCGATTATGAATTGTTCATGTCATTGCATATAAATGAATGAACCTTTGCATAGATCATGGCATCACATGCATGCACAAAAATCCTAATTATTACACTTTATTTGCACATTTTATTTACTGGACGTGTAGCTCAAGCCTTTGGCTCCTAACATTTCAGGGGAGTACTATAGGCCGGATGAGGACTATGGCCGAGGCTGCTGATTGATTGCTATGAGAAGACCATGGACTTACTATAGATTCTTTTGTATATCTTTCATTGGTCTGTATGTATTTGAAGGATTGAGAGGGTGGAGTGTGTTGACTCCAGTTCTTTGACTATATATAATTGTGCATTTGTGGATGCCCCTATCTTTTTGTCAGGGGTTCATCTTGTTCCCTCATTGGGCCCTGCTGAGGTATGAGGGAACATTTATGACATTTATTGTTGATACATGCTATATCCGCTTAAACATGTTCTATACTTAGTTTTTTCGCTGCGTATCCTATCTGTTATAGGATTTCTCTGTTATGTATATATATTTATGTTGGTTTTCCACCCACGATTATGTGTTTGGATTTAGTGGGTGAGAGTCCGGCTAGGAGTTCTAAAGCCACGCTCACGTGCGTGTGAGACAAGCTTTAGGATTCGGGTCGTGACAAAGTGGTATCAGAGCGGTAGTGTAGAGTTGGAGTTGTAGGAGTGAGTGATGTTGTGATTGTGCATGTGCTTTAAATGTATATGACTCTTCCACATGTTGTTGAGAATAATTACTGAAATATTCGCGAGTTGTCTTCTCACCTTGTTGTGTGGTTTCAGTATGGTGAGAGGAACGTGAGAAGGAGCGACCAGAGAGGGCACCTCTAGAGTCCCGAAGGAGTGGGAACCTCAATTGGCGGGAGTCTACTATGCACTTAAGGATATGGCAGAGATGATGAGGCAGGGGCAGTATCAGCCGATGCATCGGCCTCCACCTCTGTCCCCGCCTATGGAGATTTCGGCAAGGAAGCTGTTGAAAAGGTTCAAGAGGTTGGGACCTTCCGAGTTTTCAGGGACTACAGATCCGTCAGAGGCACAGAGGTGGTTGGACCACCTAGAGCATATCTTCGAGGCGCTGGAGTGTGATGAGGTAGACCGGGTTAGACTTGCTGTCTTTATGTTAGAGGGAGATGCCAGACGGTGGTGGAAGTCATCCTTAGCTACTTTGGAGGAGGAGGTCTATTGGGACCGGTTCAAGGAAGTGTTTTTGGAGAAGTATTTCCCTTTGAGTATCAGGAAAAAAAAGGAGATAGAGTTCTTGAAGTTAGAGCAGGGAGCTATGTCTGTGGCCGAGTACGAGGCCAAGTTCACGGAGTTGTCTCAGCTCCCCCCGTATGCGGTCGACACGGAAGCCAAGAAGACTCATTTGTTTGAGAACGGGTTACGGGGCAATATCAAGGAGAAGTTGATCACCCGGACCTTCACTCAATACAATGAGGTGGTAGACGTGGCCCGTAAGGTTGAGAAGAACAATGCAGAGTTTCTAAAGGCCCGTGAACAACAGAAGAAACAGAACAAGGAGAAGCAACAGAGCAGCCGTGCACCCCAAGAAGGGGGCAAGAAGAACAAGCGAAAGAAGAGGGATGAGGGGAGCAGGACGCCAGAGCGCCAACATCAGTCATCGTACACGAATCCCACCCTCCCGCCGCATTGCTATAATTGTGGCAATACATGACACTTCCAGAAGGCATGTAGCCAGCCACTTCGGATTGAGACGACCAGATAGAGAGATCCCCTGCCCCGACCTTTCATGACACCACAGATGATCCCACGGTCGCACTATGCACAGCCCCCGCTTGGACTCCCTCCACAGCAACAACGACCATCTCCTCCACAACAGTTCTAGCAGCGAGGGCCAGGGCCAGTCGTGCCGCCTCGCCAGCCCCAGCAGCATTATCTGCAGCACCCCGAACGGACCTACCACCCCCTCAGGGTCGACTTCATGCCGTAGCTCCGCCGGCGGCGCCGATCAAGGAAGAGGCGAAGGAATTGAGGATGCCGGGAGGAGTGATGGAAGGTACCTTACCACTCTTCTTGACTTATGCACTTGTTTTGTTCGACACGAGTGCATCTCATTCATTCATCTCGCATGACCTTGTATGTACTTTGGGTTTGAAGTGTAGTGTGCTGAACCCTAGTTTG
>JAUPMG010277837.1:0-18701 GCA_031762675.1 Pachysandra terminalis | reverse complement strand
TGATGATCTGAGTCAGCTAACTCAAATTGGGATTTTTACTTATTTATTCCCGCAATATTTTGAAATTGCCGGAATTATCGAGTTAAGGGAAATTTCCTGAATTGCTAAATTTTCTGAAGTTGGACCTATGGTTTGAAGTCAAGGCTCTACTGTCTTCTAATCTAAGTGATTAGCGAGATGATAATAATTATCTGAATTAATTTTGCCATTAAGCATAATTAATTCAATAATCCGAACTCGGGATATTACAGTGACAATCTTAAAGTTCTCTCCTCCCAAAAATAACGAAGTTGGGTTTTGCCTCGCAGCTTAAGGTTACGCATCGACAAAATGAGACTTAATGATGATGGTCATTTTTGGAAAGCATTGCCATGTCATTAAAGGTGATGACATGGTGGTACTTTTTCCCTGCCAGTATTTTTATCATTGCCTAGTTGCCAATATTGACACTTTTTTGGCCATTTTGGTTCAAACCCAAGCTTTTGACATAGTTAGGCCAGACCATTAGTTAGAATATTGGACAATTGGCTAGATCATTGGACTCAAAAATCATGTTAAGATAGAACTTTTGATGTGAATAGAAAAATTGCTACAAACAACCCCAAAATGTCACACCCCAAAACCAGTGGTCGGAATCCCTAGGTGGGAGGCACTGATCCCAAGGTGCAACCTTCGGGTTCCATTGCTGAAACATGGATTGCCATATCAAATCACAAGTACAAAAGTAAAATGCATTACCTTTATTAAATATTCAATGCAGAAGTCAAGACATAACAAGAGTACATAAGCCCTTGTGACTTCAGAAGAGTCACAAGTACAATATTAAAATTACAATAGTTACAACCCACTACAATACAATAAACTTCCTATATAATCTATCATCACCAACTAGGAATGAAATGCTGTCTCGAATCGAATTAGCATCTAGTCTATGTCAACTCCTACTCATCATAACTTGCAACATGATAATTCGTGTGAGCTCTGAATGCTCAGTAATACCCTATATGCCGTCCATCTTCATAAGATATTATTAAGTAAATAATACTTAAGCAGAACCAATTCAAATTATAGAAGACAAACCAAATATAACCATAATGAGTTACTGAATGAAGAATGATATGCAAAATGATATTCAAAATGATATGATAACATGCAGATGCTCAAACAAGAATGCAAGTATGATATGAATGATGAACTAAGCCCATGTAACTAGTTAACTTCCCCTCATTCTTCCAATTCAAAAACAATATTTCGGGCATATGCCACTAGGAACTGACGGAAGTCCCCTCCTCATTTTAGGCGCTAACCCATGGCGAAGGACACCATCAATGTTATATAGGAATTCCAACCAATGGTAGATTTAGAGTGTATAACACTCATGGGATTCCACCCTCCATATTAACCACCTCTCGGGCACACTTAACAATTACATAAGCCTAGGTTGCAATGCATTATTAACCAGGAACCAAATGATAATCATCAATGGAAACTATCCACATGCCCATTCACAAGGATAATCCGTTTGGAAACCATCATAAGCTTCTGAGGTATTATTTATACTACACAATTCAATTTACAATTCTAACTATCAATTCAGATTATGCCAATGTCAATATATATTCAAGTTCAAGGGTGAGTGATGGTTACAAACTATAATGGAACCTCGGTTTGATGACTAGGATCGACTTCGAGACCATAAACCAAATACTAATGGAAACAATACAAGTTCACATAACTTTCCAACCCACTAGTTATAATTACTAAGCACCTATGAGTGCAAAGTAAGTATGGTCAATTCAACATTTAACTCAATGGTATGGGGCATACCATGAAGCACAAAGGGTGTTTCTCACAGGTATGGTTAGAGCCATCATTCTACCCTTGACTCACTGAGACTAATTCTCATACTCATGATGTACCCCACCCAACTAATGACAATGTATCACTGAAGGTGATTATGTACAACTAGGTTTAGGTCTATATGGTCATACCATGCAAACATCAATTATCACCATTAGGTCTAGGTTTATTTGCTCATACATTGACCCTAATACGATGTCAAACCAAGGTGGGACCAATTCCCAATCAATACAAAACAAAAAACCAAACTACAGGTTCAAGTCGGCAGATGCAGCCTTCGTCGGTACCCTTGTCGGTGTACCCGTGGGTACCGATGGGGGTTTTAACTCTGTTTTTATGTTCCTATCGGTACCATTGCCGGTATACCGGTGGATACTGACTAGTTCTACTGTGTCATCTTTTCGTGGTTTCCAGGTCTCGGGATATTGATCCCAGATTTGATTTGGGGTTATTCTTAATGACTACGAGTTCAATCTTATTCATCCATGAGGCAAATCAAATAATCAAATGTATGCAAATCATGGAATAAATCAATTAAACGACAAACCCAATGCATTCGAATCCAAACCAGATCTATATGTACTCTATAATCAAACACATGAAATCAACCTTAATAAACATCTTAATCAAACTAAACTATACAAAAAATGTTACTTTCCTTCTCCTCTTACCACGATTCAGATCCAAGTTGCTTCCTCTATCTAGTTCTTTCATTGATTCTTCTCTTTCTTTTCCAGTTTTCCTTCTTCTTCCCTTTCTTCTTATTTTCCAAATCTTATTCTTCCTCAATATTGTTGTACACGATTCCCCCAATTCCCTTCCTTAATAACTTTTATCAACTATTCCATTCTCTTCTCTCTAATCCATACGTACAAGCCATCTCCTAATCCTAATTCAATTAGAATCCTACAATCCAAACCCTTCTAACTTACTAACCAATTAGAAACCTCCTTATCTTTTCCTAACTAATTCCAAATCCAATTCTAATTAGGAACTTATCTCTATTTCTCTTCTACAACAATTATTAATATATGTTAAGTTACTAAAGTATCCTTAGCTTCTACTTAGGTCCAATTCGGTTACTCCACTTAAGCCCATTAGTCTTTTAACTAACTTACTAAACTAACCCAACAATCTAACTAACGCTCCATGCGACCAAGACATGTCCAACCCAAATAAAACTTTATTAATTATACTACACTCCCCCAAGCTATCTTCTAATTACAATTTGACTCTCAACTCAACCAATCATATTACTATTTAGTCCTCAATGTTCTATTTAGGAAGCTACATTACTAAATTAAAAAAATTTACTCATTCCTTTATCGTGATATTATATTTTCAGATTCGGGTCACTACACATAAGTATTCAAAAACAAGAGAGAGGGCGGTACATGAGCATGCCCAAATGGGTTAGGCCCCAACCCTTATGCCCGTCAAAACTTTTGGCATGAATCAAAGTTTATGTCGAGAGCTCCAGGGACCCAATTTGATTGTAGTTTGAGCCCAGAAGCTCATATTTACCAGTTTTCGACGTTCTCTATCTTGTGGATTGGTTATGCCAGAATTCTAAGATTTTGAACTTACTAAATTGAAAAAACTTTCTTTATGCCAGAAGATGGCAGTTATGCCAAAAAAGGTCAGCAGACATCGGTGTTCGGCGTAAATGTTTGGCATGATATAAATTAGTCTAAAAAGGATATTTCATTGACTTAAATCAACTTTAGTGAGTGTTTATTAAATGTATTGTTATTTGATTTGTTAGAGCGGAGATCTTTATCACGGGTGAAAGCCCAGTTCTAGACGATTTACATGGTCCTTAAAGTGTGGCGTCTAATGGCATAGGTGTCGTTGGCGATCGGTTTTGAGTCTGGCATGCTGATTAAGGAGTCAAAAAAATGAAGAAAGGCTAGGAAGGTGAGAAGTGTCACCATCTATAGCTTGCTCATGCCTATATAATTCCTTGGATGGCTAAGGCTTTGTAACTAGGGGTGCAACTCCGTTCGGTTTGGTTTGGGTTGACCTCAACCCAAGACCAAACCGAAATCTAATAACGTCAACCCGAAAGCAAACCAAACCGAATTAAATTTTAATAACCTATAACCAAACCAAACCGAACCAATTTTTTGTTTCATTTTTGTTGGGTTCGGTTTGATTCGGGTTGAAAACATCCTTGCAAAAGAAAAACCTAATACACTTTAAACTAACAAACTGAAATATGGATTTTGTCTCAAAAAACCAGAACATTTGGTCCTACAGAACTACAATAATACAACAATCATAAAAACACTCACAATGTTTCCTCTCCTCTCTTAGGTTCGATTAGCACGGTCGGGGAAGATGAATGTCAGAGAAGACGAACCTCGAAGTGGATGGCCTTCAGAGAAGATAATCGTCTGAGTAGACGACCATCAGAGAAGATAATCGTCGGAGTAGAGAAACGACCAGAGAAGATCTCTGTTGCTAGGTGGTGCTGGGCCGCTAGCTCGTTGAAGAGTAAAGCCTGAAGACTGAAGAAAAAAACCTTACTCAAGTCTTAACACATGTATTATGTTTGTTAAACAGGGTCTATATACCTAAACTAATAAATGGTATATATATATATATATATATGTAAATGTCATAGGACTTTGCCTAGACATCCTCCGGGTTTGTCAATGTTGTGACATAGTCCTTGAGTATCTGTAATTGACCATATTGAAGACCAAGAGTTGTAGATTCAAGAAAGGCTAAGCTACAATGAAGCATCTACAGGAATTGGTCCCCTATCCAAAGGTATAAACACACATGCACTAAACAGCCCCTAGAAACACACTATTCATTATATATTAACTTATTTCAAGGGAGCTTGGACTAACCTTACTTATTGATGTACATTTCGCAATCCTTGGCCTTTTGGATGCGAGTCCAGACAGCTAAAGATTGCCCATAAATGGTCAATACCATTCGTGGATGGGCCTTAGGAAAAAATGGCTATAGAAATGTAAAATTAGGCTTTCCTAAGGCACTGATTGACCGAACAAGTGTCTAGTCGACCGAACAGGGTGTCTGGTCGGTCTCCGACTGTTCGGCCCTTGTGTCGGTCGCACAGCAAACCAGTATTGGTTTGTGCAATCTGCATGTGCGCGGTTGACCGGCTAGAGCATCCGTTTGACCCCCGATTGATCAGATAGCTCACTGGTTACTCAAAACCCTAAGTCGGTTTTGAAAACCCTGAATGCTAACAGGTGACTGAATGAAAGGTTTGGTCGACCAGCAACTCGAAGAACTGATCGGTTTGGTCTTTCCATCTAACCTTTGAGTTTGAAACTCAAATTAAAGTAGGTCGGTGGAGCTACCAGTCAACAACCCAGTTTGGCCGATCGCACGAAGGCCGTGAGATTTAGAAACTCTATAAATAAGAGTCTTAGATCTAAAATGAAAAATACCCGCATGTTTTTCTCTCAAACCCTAGATCTTGATCTGAGAGCTCATGGCTCTCCTTTAGGCTAGATAAAACCTCTCCTTCCATCTTCTTTCTATTCATAATGGAATTGACATTCTATGTCAACTAAATTTAAGAAGACGGATTGAGATCCAAGTCCTTACCCTTATTTTGATGCATTGAATATCATATCACACACACACATCTAGGGTTGTAAGGCCCTCGTCTCCGCCAAGCATCAACGACGAAATACAATGTGGAAAGAAGTGAGGAACGTGAGCGCGAAACAAGGATTCAATCTCACAACGGACGATCTCCACTTAGGGTAAAATCTCATAGAAGTAGTCCATTTACTATTTTTAGTTTAGGTTAAAAACTATAACAGTTTGAGGTTTCCCTGAAACCTCATGGTGTTTTGGGATTAGCAAGGAAACCCCATGGTAGTTTGGAGGTTATCTGGTGAACCTCGTTGTGGTTTTTGGGTGAACCAGTGAAATCCTTGTAACGGCTTGGAGAATGCTGGTAAAGTCTTTGTATGGTTGGAGGCAAAATGTAGTGATCAAAAGAATGTTGGTAAATTCTTTGTATGGTTGGAGGCAAAATGTAGTGATCAAAACCTACCAGTGAAATCATTAAGACCAACGGGTGGTATCTCAAGGTAGTGGACTAGGTTGGGGTGCTGAACCATTATATATCTCATGTGTTAAATGGTTTGCTTGTGTACTTTATTTCCATGTATTTGTATGCATATCTATTAACATATGTGAGCTATTTTTTTCAATTTCCTCATAATTGTTAAAATAATTAGCATAATTAAATAGGTTTTAAAAAGGGCCCAAATAATTCTGCATATCAACACAAAATCTATTCACTCTAGGTAATTACTACATGCACTTTCAATTGGTATCAAAGCTTCGTGCTCGGATATAAGGTCTAATGACCTCGTGTTGATCCGTAGTGATGCCTAAAATGAAGGGTTACACACACCATGCACCGAAATGCCAAATCAAATCATAAAAAGGCAACAGTTGCATGTAAATGAGACATCTTATCTAATTCTGAATCTGATGCTTCCTCAGAATCTACTAAAGATAATAACCTTACCATGGTTATGGTTAGGACTCCCATCTCATTTTTGAAGGTTGTGATCTTCATGAAGATTCTCCTTATGAACCCTTCAAAGGCAATGAGTCGGAATCGGAAGAAAGACTTCAGGATTCGTATGATTCACTTTATGACGAAAGTCGAAGACTTATCTCTATTATCTCTAGAAAATTCTAAGTTGCTAGACAAGCTTGATATCTTGACTAATGAAAAACGAAATTTGCCGCGGAAAACGAATAATTGAGTAATACATTAAATGTGACCAAAGATTGTATCACTAAGTATAAAACGGAACTCACTCGAGTAAAATCTGAGAATGTTAGAATACATAGTGAACTCAACCAACTTAAGAACTCTAGAGAGTTGGTTGTCCATAAGTTTACCCAAGGAGAGGAGAAGTTTGAAAGACTTCTTAGGAAGGGCAAACGACATGGGGATATGATGGGTCTTGGACTTGAATTTTTTTCATCTCCCAGACCTAGTACCTTCACAAATTTTTTGAAATGTGAATCATCCTCCCAAGGAAACATAGCCAAATCAAAAATTGATTATCACTCTTGTGGGTCCTTATAACATATGCAGGTTGAATGCATTGACAAAAATCTAAAGACCACTCCTACTCTAACCAAGAAGAGAGTACAAGAGTTGAACCCCAACTATTAAACGAGAGTTCCCTAAAGTAAAACAAGACATGCCTAATACCCCTCCTCTTAATAAGCTTATGAGTGAAATGTACAAACTAGTCTAAGCTTTCAATAATGGTGGTGGTCGCAACAGGAAGAGGAAGAACAAGAAAACTTCTAAGAACTCACATCATTAGAAGTGCCCAAAGAATACTAAATCTAAAGTATTAATAGATAGCAATCCTAGAAACCCCCTAAGACACAGATATACGTGAGTACCTAAACAAGGTAAATAGTCTTGTTATCCACACCGCTCTTAAAACAACTAATGTGTCTAGATGGAATCTTGACAACGGTTGCTCCAGACATATGACTGGTGATCGATCTCACTTCTCCAGTCTTGAGGATTATGATGGTGGATCAGTCACATTTGGAAATGGGATCACCGTTAGGATTGTTGGGAAAGGCACCATACATGTCCCTCATGCGCACAAACTTGAGAAATGTTCTATGTGTGGATGGCTTAAAACACAACCTCCATAGTATTTCTCAAATCTGTGATAAAGACCATCATGTGAGTTTTGGGAAGCTTGGGTGTGGGATCCAAAACAAGAAAGGAAAAGTGAGTCTTCGTACCTCAAATAATTGCTATGTATTTGACGGATCTCCTAGTTCTTCCCTAGTGTCTTGTAATATGGTATAGTCTAATGAAGCCGAACATTGGCATCAAAGACTGGATCATATAAACTACCGAGATTTATCTTGACTTTGCTTGTGAGATCATCTCAGAGGGATACCCAAGATTATCCATCAGGCCAAATCTATCAGTGGGGGCTGCCAGATTGGCAAACAAACCAGAAGCTCTCATAAGAAGGTAACAACCCGTAATACCTCTTGACCTCTCGAGTTGCTTCATATGGAGCTAATAGGGCCTACTAGAACTATCACATCCCAAACCTTAGAGATCTCAAAGGAGTCCTTATGAAGTTTGAAATATGACTCTCACCCTAGTCCACATGTGAGTGGTAGTCAATACAGTGCATAACCATGAAATCAAATTCAAGATATTATAAAGTACTGGAAAATATATTAAATATGAACTATAACATCCGTTCAAACAAAACACAGCGGAAATAAAATTAAAAATCCTTTAGTTTCAAGCTTTAAACAAACTCCTATAAAACAATATGGCTTAACAAGAGCCAACATCAAACTATGGCATGCAAGCCAATAAATCCTAATATAATAGCTAAGATAATCCCTAATTAGTTTCTTCAATAAAATCAGTAACTTCTTCAAAACTTTGTTCTCCCGCTTGATCACCATAATCCATTCCATCCTCTTTTATAAGTTCTGAAATGTGGTTGCTTGAAAGCGTAAGCTACACTTTGCCCAGTAAATAAACAAGTCCAAAATTATTTAAGATTGAAGTAGGGACAATGCCACTCTCCAATGGTAATCCATAATTAAATAAACAATCAATCTTATACTATGTGCTAAAATATGCATGAGTTCAATTATTAGTGCATGCCATGAATGCTATGCACCTAGCAAGTATAATCATCAAGTGTGAACTAAACAAACAATATGATATGCAACATGCATGTTGTTTAGCATTTGAATAAAGTAAGTTCCCACCGGATCCAATCTCAACTATCCAAGATGCCCCACAAATGTGAATTCCATCCCCCATACAAAGCTATGATAGTGGATTATTCTATTTGTGCAACATAGTTTCTAGGGGCTTTGACCTAGAGGGCACAATTCTCCCACTGATTTTCACTTTTTTCTTTGTCCATAAGATAGTATTTGCCTAATGATGCAAGAATCAACATTGGTATATTGGGATAGCTAGTCCCTCAACACATATAAACATGAATTCCTCGCCTATTATTATTTCCAGATCATAATACTCTCATTATAGTCATGAATTCCAGATGTATGGAATCAAAGTCAATGTCAAGGCATTCAGACTCAATCAAGGTCATGATGCTAAGTAGTCAATGATATGCAAGTGAGATGTTCATAGTAACTAATCAATCAAAGTATGTGTGTACAAGTGAAATTTGAATTAATTAACATAATCATAATGAATTTAGAAACAATAGACAATCAAATCAAAATTCTACCTAAACATGTCATAATAGATCTTCAAATTCAAATTTAAACATCATAAATAATCCCAATTTGTCAATTTAGATATGCATGTGAAATTTCAGGTCATTCGAACGGCTTTCAAAATTTTCGACATGCTGAGGTCTCCCCTTGGGTCTGCCGAGCTTTAGCTCAGGGTGGTTCAGTAGATCTTTCAGTATATTGAATTCCCTCGGCAACCTATCTTAAAATTCCAAGACTTCTAGGGTTGGCGCGGTATACTTTTTAGCATACCGAGGGTCTCATTCGACAGCTTGTCTAGGGATCTAAAAACCTGTTTGTGGGCTCTGCACCCTCTTCGGTATGCCGAAGAGTCTTCGACAGCTCTTCCAGGGACTGGTTTTCCTAATATTTTGGATTGGCATGCCGAGAGTCTACCGAAACTCCTGTGTGAATCCCGGCATACTGTTCGGTATGCCGAGCAGTCTGCTGAACCTCCTCTGTGAATCTCGGCATACTATTCAGTATGCTGAGCACTTTTCCAAACTTCGCGACTTCTACAAAACTTCCTATTTTTGTCCTTTTTCAGCCTTCTAAAACAAAACTTGATTAAACATCATAACATGATTCATATTTCCGCACAAAACCCATTCGTTACACTACTTAAAACTTTACTTGAATCATCCTCATCATATCATGACATTCAAACCCAGAAATATAGTTAAAAACCATTAATATAAACTAATTAATACTCTTATATTACTTCATACTCAAAGAATATAACATGTACTCCTAGTTAAATCAAAAATAATTTTCTACTTGAATACTTACCTTGATTGCTGGTTTGGTGTTGTGAAAATCACACCTTCTTCCTCGTCTTCTTTTTCTTCTCCAAGCAATGGATCCATCTCTCAAGGCCTAGTGCTTATATAGGCTCTCAGGAGCCTACTAATCTAGAATTTAGAAGATTAATTCTCTACCCTTAGATTAGTTTATTTGAATCTCGGCCCTTGGATCAATATTCTAGCTTTAGTTGGCTTCTTTCTAATTTGACTTCTTTCTAATAAGGTGTTGTTTCTAATTCTTAATTTTGATTCAGAATCCTAGCCTTAGTTAAATAGTTACTATTCTAGTTTGAATTTTTTTCTGTAGATAGTTGTTTCTAATTCTTTGTTTTAATCTCAGCTATTAACTTTATATTGAAAGTTTCTACAAGATCCTAGCCATATGTCATAACTTAAGAAGTTATGATTGTGTGTGATGCACCTAGTTTCCTATAGTACAATCCACTAATCACAATCAATCAACGTCAAACATGACAACTATTTACTAAAATTTTAAATTAACCCCTAATCTTATATTATTTACAAATTAATCCTATTATTGTTTTTGGGTTATTACAAGAACTCTTAGTCGAAGTGGAAAGAAGTATTTCCTAGTAGTAATGGATGTTTACTCCAGATTTACTTGGGTCGCTTTTCTTCATGAAAATCGGATGCATATCCTAAACTTACTAAACTATTGAAGCATGTCCAGAATGAGAAAGGGTTAATCATTGGCCATATTACGAATGATAATGGGCAAGAATTCAAGAATAGTGAATTTACCACATGCTGTGATAAACTGGGGATTCACCATGAGTACTCTGCCCTTAAAACCCCTCAGCAAAATGGTATTTCTGATAGAAAGAACGGTGTCATACAAGAGATGGGCACAGTTATGCTTCATAGCAAAATTGAAGAAGAAAGATTGAGATCCAAGTCCATACCCTTAGTGTGATGCATTGAATATCATATCACACACACACACACACATCTAGGGATGTAAGGCCCTCGTCTCCGTCAAGTGTCAATGACGAAATCCAAAGCGGAAAAGAGCGAGGAACGTTAGCGCAAAATGGGGATTAAAGCTCACAACGGACGATCTTCGCTTGGGGTAAAATCTCATAGAAGTAGTCCATTTACAGTTTCTAATTTAGGTTAAAAACTGTAACAGTTTGAGATTTCCATGAAACCTTGGGATTAGGGGTTAGTCGTGAAACCTCGTGGTGGTTTGGGGTTAGCTGGGAAACCTCTTGGTGGTTTGGAGATTATCTGGGAAACCTCGTAGTGGTTTTTGGGTGAACTAGTGAAACCCTTGTAACACCTTGAAAAACTTTATTTTTGTGTTTGAAATTCAATTGGGATATTTTCATGAGAACTTTCTATGATCACACACTATAATATAATCAACCATTTGAGGCTTAATTAATTAGCATTGGGTCTAATTTATTAGCCTTGGTGTTAATTTAAAAGAATTGGGCCTAATTGAATTAATGAGTGTTTAAGTAATTAATTGTGGGATTTAATTAGTTAAGTGGCTTATTGAGCCTAAGGAGTTTCCTTAAGGTCCAAGATATTAATTGGACTCTAAAATACATTAAAATTCGTGTAAAAATAATAAGTTCTAGAAAATAGGATGTAGAGATGTGGTAGGCATCTCTAAAAGCCAAAAATAGAAGCTTGCTAGTTGTATTAGGACTCTAGTTGGTTCCAAAAGCATAATATTATAAAAATAAGACTTTTAGGTGAATATAATCCTAGAAGAACTTAGAAAAACGTGGGGAGCTTTAGTTTTAAGAGATCTAGCCTCTCCAAATGTCACGTCCCAAATTCGAGATATAGGATCTCGAGGATTTGCAAGGAATAACCTTCGAATCCAATGTATGGATGCGGATAGCCATTGTAATGACCTAAATCCACTAAGAGAATACCCACATTTAATGATTTACTTTTACCAGATTTAAGGGTATTTTCAGCATTTATTTAATATATATGTATTATTATAAATGCTAATTTGATTTATATGTATTGTTATTCAATGGTTGGGGTTGTTTTGATATTATAAATAGTATGGAGTTTAGATTGTAATGAATCAAAACAATAGATAGAACTTCCGTTTTGAACGCACGTCCCATAAGGAACGTGTTTTCTTTTGGAAACTTAGGTTTGTGATTTGGTTGGGTTTATAAGAGAGAATTAGGGTTTCATTCACTATTATTTGCATTGCGATTTTATATCTGAACATCGGTGAGAGGATGGAAAGAAGAAGAGAGTTGGTGATTGCAGCCCTTATTCGCTATTATTTGCATTGCGATTTGGTAGAGAACATCGATGATGAAGCACGTGGACGAGTTGGTGATTGCAGCCCTTATTCGCTAGACGAAGAGTGTTCCTAAGAGTGCTAAGATACTCTATTTGAATCAGGTAAGTTGCGTAGGGATGATCATAGTTTTTGATTGAGATCAATACTTTGTTTTTGAAAATAATGAATATATGATTTGTCGATTAATTGAACGGTTAAATCGTTATTTGCATTTGTTTTGAATGTTCTAATATTTTCGAAAGGTATTTTTGGAAGTTTATATGTGTTTACAAGTAATTTTGAATGTATGAGAAAGCCTAGCATTGGATTTAGAAACTCACGGAAAAATCCAGAATCATGCAGATCGGCAGACTTCAGTCCACCAACACCTCTACCGACGGAGAGTAGTTTTTAGGCAAATTTAGCTATTTGTCATGCTTCGGTCCACCAATGCCTCTACCGACGACCACCAAATTTCACTGAGAGGTTCGGTCCACCGACCACTCCACCGACAAAGACTGTTTCTAGACCAATTTAGCTATTCAGCAGGCTTCGGTCTACCGAACACCCAATAGTTTGCACAGTAAGTGAGGATTTCGTTTGGATGACTTGGATCGATGGTGTAGGGCTTCGACCATTATTGTTGTTGATTTCCGAAAGCAAGACATGACCATTTTGTGTCAATATTGGTGTTCCGATGTGTTGGTCATTCCATCTTAGTTCATGGTTGGTTTTGTAGACTTGTGGTAATCCAATGATTGTGTGCTGTTGTGATAACGTTGGAAGCTAGTGAACGTATACAATCAGATTATCCGAGTGTATGGGAACTCGGATAGTTTGTGTTATAGGCCTTCACATGATATCCACTTAATGCATTACATACTAGGTTGATGTCAAGTGGTAAGTATACTGGGATATGGAAATCTATGGAGAAACAACTGTGATGCCTCCGGACTGGGTTGACTATATTCCTTGTGGGGTGAAAGGGCCCACAGAAACTAGGTTAGGATGCTTGCGAGCGCCTATGAAAGTTCGCTACCCCTAAAGTATTTTTCACTCGGAAATTATTCATACTGTATAGTAGCTTTCGTGCCATGAGTTAGCGATCGGAACAGAAAGGGGATTCCGATAATTCCTTGGCTACGTCCTAAAGTTTCTCTTGTCGTTGGAAGTGTGTTATGAGGTGTGCTTACCATGAAACATTAATCTTAGTTCATTACATTTTGCATCTCCATCAATTTTTTTGCATGTTATCCATTGTATTCATTCTAGGTCATTTGTATGAGTTCATGTCGTCTCATTCCATCTCATTTAAACTACTCATCTTGCATTGTACTTGCATTGATCATGTTGAACTTGTCATTGTTTTATTATCGGATTATTATGGTACTAACCATTGTTATTGATTCCATTAGAGGATGGGTGAACATTCATTTGCTTTTTACTGAGCAATCATAGGCTCACGCAACATTTTATGTTGTAGGATGGGAAGAGGAAGATCAGCTCTAGTCGAAGTTGTTGTGTGGATTGTCTTATTGCTTTACCTGTTTGCTTGCTTGTTTTTTCGTTTATTGCCATTTACTCCGGATGGAGTTAGACTATGGAACTCGATTTATGTCGTTGATATATTCTGAGGATCCTTAGGATGTAGTAGTTGGATTTTGGACTTTTATTTTGTTTAGGCCCTGCTGAGGTCATGCACTATTTAATTATTTTGGATTTTTATGTAGTTGTTAGCTTTTGTACACTGAACAATTTAAATGAAAGTACTTTATTACTTTTATTTGCTTTATGTTTTGGTAGAAATCCGCGGTCCAGTTGTGGATCTCGAAGGTCTCACCTTGAGATCCATGCAATTCCCACATTGAAATTCATGCTACGGATTTGAGGCGTGACAAATTGGTATCAGAGCATAAGGTTTGCTCAGAATACGAATGATTTTGGTTAGAGACTATTAGTGCTAGGTATCACATAGAAAGTGAAGAATAGGTAGAGAAACATAGAAACCACTATAGGATTGCGTGCTATTGCTTGTTGATTGTGATTATATATGTACTTTATGCTTACTAGGAGGCATACCTTATAAGACTCAAATGGTTGTTCGGGTGTTTAGATGGCAGGAGGGAGAAGGAGTGCTACTGTTGGGGATAATTCTACTGCAAGGACTAAGGCTGACGTAGATCCACAGTTAGCGAACGTATTTTAGATCTTGGGTGACTTGGCTACGTATCAGTGCGATCAGATGGAGCGCCAGGCGGTGCTAGACGAGAGGAGAGTGCAGAGTAAAACTATGACTTGGTTCGAGAAGTTTAAGAAGTTGACACCACCGATGTACGCAGGATGAGGAGAGCCTCACTATTTAGAGGACTGACTCCTTGATATAGTGAGTATCTTCAGGACCATGGAGTGCCCGGAGCAGCAGTGCGTTTTCCTGATGACTTTTGTACTGAAAGGGGAAGCCCTTCACTGGTGGGAGATGATCGAGAGGATTTTGACTTCCGAGATAACGTGGGAGCAGTTTCATCTTCAGTTCCTGGAGAACTACAGACTGAGCAGCTATAGGAGCCAGATGGCTTCTGAGTTCGTGTGTCTGGAGCAGGGCAGTCTCACTGTGGCCCAGTACGAGGACCGGTTCGCAATGTAGTCAACTCACTTGGTTGCTAACAAGGTAGCGATGTTCGAGGAAGGTTTGCGGCCCGCTATTTGATCCAGAGTTGTTCCTCAACGTCTGAAGAGCTACGCAGAAGTCCTTAAGTGCGCTAGGCATGTGGAGCAAGACATGGACAGATCCGGAGCACCGAAGGACTAGCATGAGTCAGATAGGAACGGCAGCAATGGCAGTGGGAGCTACCAGCCATATCACGCTAGACCAGGACAGGACAGGCAGCAAAGATCGGACACTCAACGAGAGAGGATTCCACCCCGAGATGTGGCAGCACCAGTAGCACCTGTTGCACCTGTAGTGCCAGCACGTGATGCATCACGTCAGCCACTTCCACCTCAGGACCAGATGTTCCCAAGGAGAGACAAGAGGACTTGCCACCAGTAGCACCTGTTGCACCTCTAGTGCACCGCATTCTTTTATCTCCTCTAGTTGCATGGCTTTTCTAGGTTTACACCCTTTTGTATTAGAGCACCCTCTATGTATTGCTAACCAAATTGGGGGTATTGCAATTCTCCATCGAGTTTGCAAGGCTTGTGTGATGAGATTAAGCGACTTGAACTTGGAGGCAGTTCTCATCGTGTTAGATATGCCCTATTTTGAGGTTATCCTTGGGATGGATTGGCTTTCAGCCTATCATGCTAAGATTAATGGTTTTGAGAAATCTATTCTTTTTCATCTTCCTGGGGGCCGATGCTTGACTTTCCGTGGATCGAAGAAGGATCGTTATCAATCCAACTTCCTATTTACTACGAAAAGCGTTCAGAAGCTATCTTTTGAGGATAACCCTGTGGAGAGAGACTTCAGTCATGTATTTCAGGATATTCTGGGTTTACCACCTAAAAGGGAGGTAGATTTTTTCATAGAGCTTATATCTAGTACCAGCCCTGTTTCGCTTGGAACTTACAGAATGGCGCCGATCGAGATGCAAGAAGTGAAGGCTCAATTGGATGGGTTGATCGCCTTTGGTTTCATCTGACCCAGCACATCACCTTTGGGAGCTCCAATTATCTTGGTGAAGAAGAAGGACAGTTCTCTATGGCTTTGCATCAACAACAGACAGCTAAACCGAGTCACTGCGAAGAACAAGTACCCGTTGCCAAGGATCAACGATCTGTTTGACCAGTTGAGGGGAGCGCAGTATTTCTCGAAGATCGATTTGAGATCCGGATATCATCATCTGAGGATTTGAGACGAGGATATTCAGAAGATGGCCTTTCGTACCCTATATGGTCATTATGAGTTCATCTTTATGCCATTCGGTTTGACGAACGCGCCAGCAACTTTCCGGGATCTTATGCACCGGTTGTTTCGATCTTTTCTTGATCACTTTGTGGTGATCTTCGTGGATGATATACTTGCGTATTCGAGATTTGTAGAGGAGCACGAAGAGCATCTGCAGATTGTTCTTCAGACCTTATTTAACCAGCACTTGTATGCTAGGTTTGAGAAGTGCAACTTCTGGAAAGAAGAGGTCAAGTTCCTTGGGCATATTGTATCCAGAAATGGTATTTTTGTGGATCCGACCAAAGTTAAGGCAGTTCTTGGTTGGCGACCTAAGAATGCTTCGGAGATCAAGAGTTTCCTAGGACTCGCATGTTAACAAAGGAGATTCATTGAGGGATTCTCATCCATTTCGGCACCTTTGACTCGTTTGACCAGGAAGGAAGTCAAATTCGTTTGGGATGAGAAGTGTGAAGCAGCTTTTGAGGAGTCGAAGGAGAGATTGACGTTGGCACCTGTTCTAATTGTGCCAGTTGCAGGTCGAAAGATGGAAGTCTACACCGACACATCATTACAAGGTTAATGAGTTGTTTTGATGCAGGAGGGTCGTGTTGTGGCTTATGCTTCACTGCAACTTAAATTTCATGAGTGCAATTACCCTACTCATGATTTAGAATTGGCCGTAGTGGTTTTCGCTTTGAAGCTTTGGAGGCATTATCTATATGGAGAGGAGTTCGAGCTATTTTCAGATCATAAGAACTTAAAGTACATATTCACTCAGAAGAACCTGAATATGCATCAGAGGAGATGGTTAAAGCTTGTTGCTGATTATATTTCGACGCTTAGCTACCATCCTAGTAAGTCTAATGCGGTGGCAGACGCTTTGAGACATAGACCGCGAGGAGTTCTTGCACAGTTGATGAGGCAAGAGTGAAGACTTCAGGATAACACTACAGACTTTGGAGTTCAGCCTTCAGATCGACAGTGTGATGGTTTCTTGTTCAACCTTGTGGCTAAACCATCATTGGAGCAACAGATTGTAGAGCTTTAGAAGAACGCTACAGATCTACTTGCACTTGCAGCGGACGACAGCAAGCCACGGTTTGATCGGATTTTGAGGCAGACCTTGTGTACCAGCGGACGAGAACGTCAATAGAGAGATCTTGGACGAGGCTTATAAGTCGCGTTATTCCATTCATCCTGGGAGCATGAAGATGTATAGAGATCTACGTCAGTATTATTGGTGGTTAGGCATGAAGAGAGAGATAGCTCAATATATGGCACGATGTCTCACTTGCCAACAAGTGAAAACCGAGCACATGAGATCAGCAGGACTACTTTAGCTGTTGCCGATTGCATAATGGAAGTGGGAGCATATCACCATGGATTTCATGAGTGGACTACCGAAGACTAGCAGGAGCTTGGATTCTATTTGGGTGATTGTTGATCGATTGACCAAATCTGCACACTTTCTACCGGTTTGGACGTTAGCTACAGCCGAGGATATTGATAGATCGTACATTCGTGAGATCTTGCGACTACATGGAGTTCCTGTCAGCATCGTTTCAGATCAAGGATCTTTGTTCACTTCGAGATTTTGGGGAGCATTGCAGAAAGCTTTGATTACAAGGCTTGATTTCAGCACTGCTTATCACCCGCAGATGGATGGTCAGACAAAGAGAGTCAACCAGGTCCTTGAGGACATGTTGCGAGCTTGCGTGATGGACTGTGGAGGCAGTTGAGGAGAGCATCTACCGTTAGTGGAGTTTTCCTACAAAAACAGTTTTCATGCGAGTATTGGCATGGAACCTTTCAAAGCGTTGTACGGTCGGAAGTGTCGTTCACCCGTATGTTGGTCAGAAGTGGGAGACGATAGCATTCTTGGACCCGAGCTAGTGCAGCAGAGCATTGAGACAGTGAAGCTTATTCGGGAAAGACTGAAGGCTGCACAGAGTAGACAAAAGAGCTACACAGACAAAAGACAGCGAGAGCTAGAGTTTGCAGTTGGAGATCGCGTATTTCTCAAGGTTTCACCGTTGAAGGGAGTTATGCGTTTCGGCAAGAAAGGGAAGTTAGCACCCTGTTTTGTCGGACACTTCGAGATACTTGAGCGTATTGGACTTGTTGCTTATCGAGTGTCTTTACAGCCTCAGTTATCGGTGATTCATGACGTATTTCACGTATCACTTCTACGGAAATATGAGCCAGACCCTTCACACGTGCTTGATTGGACGCAGCTGGATCTTCAAGAAGATGTCACTTATGTTGAGAAGCATATGCGGATTCTAAATCGTAAGGAGCAAGTGTTGCGGACGAAGACGATTCCATTGGTGAGGATTCAATGGGGACATCACGACAAGACAGAAGCTTCTTGGGAGTGAGAGATAGAGATTCGGGAGCGCTACCCACATTTTTTCGAGGATTGAGGTAGGCAATATGAATCCTCGAAAAAATATGAATTTGATGCAATGCCTATGTTTTCTTAGTTGGTTAAGTGTCCCTCAATCTCGAAGTGAAATCACTATGCAACACAGTATTCGGGGAACCATCTCCAGGAGCAGCCGGATGCCCCTCTCTTCGTTTGTAA